>SJYG01000245.1:2867135-2883816 GCA_006410535.1 Litocranius walleri | reverse complement strand
AACATGTTGACTGAAAGAAGCCAGGCACAAAAGAGTATAAAAGTCCAATTATATGAAATTCTAGAAGAGAGCGAGAGAGGAAAAAAAAAAAAAAAAAGCTAATGCTAAGTGACAAAAAGACCAATGGATACTTGATTTTGAGTTGAGTCAGGAAAGATTGATTGTGAATATCATCAGCAATATTTTCCTGGGTGCAAATTGGTTATACGTGCCCATTTACACAAATATGTTAATTTGACATACTGATCCATCTTTGAGTATTTTGTTTCGTGCCAAATATTGCACATAAAAGTTTTTTTTCAATGTCTTTTTGTAATTATTTGACTTTATTCTACTTATTTTCGTCATGTCAGGGATGCTGGTTATGTAAAGATAATAACCTGGTTACCAGGTTATTATTTTGACAAAAGTGCTTTCACACATTTAAATGGTCCTTTCACTAACAACATATGAATTGTAAAATGTTGCTGGTTTCTAAGTTTTACCTTTATTTTTACAGTCTTACAAACCCAGCCCCATGTGAGTAAATGTTCTAAATATGTTTGTTTTTCCACTTAAGTTTTCTGACCCTGTAAACTCTTTCAGTTTTTCAACTTCTCATGCTTTGAATTTATTATATTTGTGGAAATCTTTCAATTTTTTCTGAATTTGGTATAAATCTTTCAGAACAGAGAAATTCTGTATCTTTTCACAATTCTACATTTTTCAAAACTCTTCTCATGCTACAAGTAGCAAGACACACATGATACACCAGATCAGTTTCTACATTAGCATAAGAAAAATACAGTACAAAATAAAATATTATTGTGAAGAAAATCTGCAACAATAGAGTTTCCTAACAGAGTAACAACTTAAAAATTAAAAAAAAGAAATAGTCTTCTTTGCCAGTAAGTAGAGACTACCCTGACCTTTTCAGTCACTCTAGGGGAAATCAAACCATTAACGTATGCTCAGCCCCAGGAATCACTGGATAAGCTGTATTTTACTGTATTCTATTGCTTCTCATATAGTCTAGACATCACCATGTGACTTAGACCTCAAATTCCCTTACAGTGTGGCCCCTAAAATTATAGAGAAAAGAACAGAAAACATTTTTCTCCCACTTTCTCTATTACTTTCTGCACACATATTACCCAACACCCCCTAACCGATAAAGGGAAGAAAATAAATAAGTGTTGTCCCCTCTGTCTTAACCTTAAGTGTGATGGGATGGCTGATATTAGGCTCAGAAAACTGAGATGTGCTTCTCTTTCTTTGAAGTTTTCTATTTCCTCTTAGTAGGGATACCCATCAATAAGTACATATTATCAGTTTACCTCTGAGAGACCTAGATGGACCCTCCATCACACAAGCTAATCACCACTGTGTTTCTATTAGTGTGTTCTTTCTTCTCATCAATCCCACCTGAAGAAACTTCTTCCTCTCTACTAGCACACATTTGCCCTCAGTGACAAAAGTGCCCTTATTTCTCAAGACACTCTCCCAACCACCTACTTGTGCAGGAACACTAGGGACTTTGAATCAAGTTCAAAGAAACTTGGTCCTGCTCTACAAAAATCAGCAAGAAAGAGTTAAGCAGGCAGTGTGACCAGTCCACTAACATCGAGGCTTGGGTCTCTGCCAAGTGTAGTTACAGCTGGTCTTGCAAGTTCTGATGGCAGGAAATATGTTCACTGTTATCACAATATTTCTATTCATTAAACTCTTTTCTTCTCATCATTCCACTAGTATCTCCCTGAGTACTCAGGATGCCTCTCTCTCTCTCTCTCATTATTACCCTTCATTATTTTTTATTTTTTAAATTTATTTATTTTAATTGGAGGCTAATTACTTTACACTATTGTACTGGTTTTGCCACACATCAAGATCATACTCACATGCTCAAACATTTCCCTCTAATGCTTAGCACAATGCCAGGTGGGCCATGATGCAGAAGAACACAGACCTGCCTTTGATGTGCTGGAATAAGTACCCATGGAGACTGGTTTGCTCCCCCTACATGAGACCACCTCAGCATAGCGCAAGAAGGGAGCTCCCTGTTGCACATGAAGGGGAAAGGTAATGTTGCTAAGCAACAATCATGCACTCTTTTTTCATACCTATACCTACACATAAATTCACACTGGTTAGGAGGTAGCAAGCTCTGGGAGGTGGTGAAGGACAGGTGCTGCAGTCCATGGGTTCACAAAGAGTCAGACATGACTGAATGACTGAACAACAACCAGCATTGACAATTTGCTTTAAATTTTCATAACTTAGAGGCTTTTTAAATCATTCTCTACAATAAAGCAGTGTCTTCCAAGAGAGTGTTATTGGCTATACAACAGAAGTGACATCTCATTCCAATATTAAGTTTTCATACAGAAAAATGTGTTCCTCAAGAGTATAGTTATTGAGTGAGACACGCAATCTTTATTTAGGGTTTTAAGGCTCATGAGGAGGAGAGTTAATCTGCCACTTGCCTCTCTCCTATTATCTGGTGGTTTCACCCAGCATTAGAACTTTTCTTTTTATTTATAACACTCACATATAACTGCAAAGGATTTGCATTTAAAATATATAAAGGATATCAACAGTCAAAAAAGAAACATTGTAGTGGAAAAAGAGGCATTTCACACAAAGGAAATTTAAATAAACAATAAGCCTCATTTAGAAACTTGGAAATTCAAATGAAAACTATAAAATGTATTCCACATCTACTAAATGGTTTTGCTATTTTTTAGTCACTGAGTCATGTCTGACTCATAAGACCCCATGGACTGCAACTCACCAGGTTCTTCTGTTCATAGAATTTCCCAGGAAAGAATACTGAAGTGGGCTGCCATTTCCTTCTCCAGGAGATCTTCCTGACCTGGGATCAAACCAAAATAAATGGGTGAAGAATAGAAACCGGACAAAACCAAGTGCTGATGGGATGTGAGGGAGTGGAGATGCTGGTGGGAGAGGCAGTTGCCTCAAATCCTTGGGGAGACAGTGGTACTCACTGGCCACCTCATTGTCCAAGTATCCCTGCATGTTGGTCAGTCTGTGAGTTGTGGGTTGTCCCTCCAACAAGTGTCTTCAGCCCTGGACAAGCAGGGCCTTCCAGGACTGGCTAGTGTGAGCAGTTTGCTAGCTTGAAGGAGGCGCAATGCCACCAACACCAACGAATCTCAGGTGACTTGGAAGAATGACATTGAAACATGTACAATATCATGTAAGAAATGAATCACTAGTCTAGTTTCGATGCAGGATACAGGATGGTTGGGGCGGGTGCACTGGGATGACCCAGAGAGATGGTATAGGGAGGGAGGTGGGAGAGGGGTTCAGGATTGGGAACTCATGTACACCCGTAGCAGATTCATTTTGATGTATGACAAAACCAATACACTATTATAAAGTAAAATAAAGTAAAAACAAAACAAAACAAAACCTTGCCAGGTCTCATGCCTCAGGGAAGTGGGTTTGGGGAGAAGCTAGTGCTTCCTCAACTGTAATGATCTTGTCTTCAGCTTCATGTAGGCCCCAATGATCCTGCCCATTGTCAGTCACAGCCCCAGTGACCCCTCACAGTCTGAGTGGGGCCAACCTGTATAAAGATACATGTGACTTTGGAGGTGCTGGAACTTCCTCCTGGCTCTCTTGGACCACCTGCTGTGGGGCCCCAGCTGCATGTTGTAAGGAGAGTTGAGTTGTCCCAAGTGGTGAAGAGGCCCTATGTTAAGGAACTATCACCGTAGGCCATGTAAATACTAATGCCAGGCAGAGTAGTAGGCCCTTCTGCCCCAGGTCAGGTTTGTCCAAATCTTCCTGCAGCCTTAGGAAGGACTGAGCTAGAGCCATCCATTGAAGCTTCTCAATGACCCTCAGAAATGGTGTAAGATCATAAAAGCTCTCTGATTTAGCAACTGTATTTTGGAGATATTTGTTACAGTTGTAAATCACTGAGAAACCTTGTCAAATGCAGATTCTCTAACAATCCACTGCCCAAGTCTTAGAATCTGTCACTTTCACAAAATCCAGGTTATGCCAGTGGATAACACCTGCTCCATGATGAGGAGATTCATCTTTGTTCCCACTCCAATGAGAGATATCACACAAAACAGGGCAGTGTCAGCAGTCCCAGTGCTGCAGGAGGGGTTAGATAATCCAGGTTGGGAGGACATGTGAGGCCAGTCCAGCAGTGGTGATCAACTGCCAGCACTGAACCTGATGGGGAAGGATGCATGGTGGACTCCCCAAGGTTCTGTGAGCCCAGAGTCTCCTAGTGAGTTCTGGTTCTGTTTAATTCAGTTTATTCCAAGTACTCTAGAAAGTTCTGTAAGTTCTGGTTCTGTTTAATTCTGAGTTTGCATTGTTAATCCTGGAGATGTTGATTTTTAAAATGTGGAAAAATAATCTTTAAACAGAGATCCTCATGTAAATGTAACATGTATTCTATTTTTTGAATATGATTTTTACTCTGTCATAGGACTTTGTTTGATTTAAGGTTTAGGATTAAGATATAATTTCTCTTTTTCTCCAGATAGCTCAATTTCTAAGCAATGCTTATTTAATAATCAATTAAATTAGTATAGATATTGTTTTAAATCACTCAGTTGTGTCTGACTATTTGTGACCACAGTCCATGGAATTCTCCAGGCCAGAATATTGGAGTGGGTAGCCATTCCCTTCTCCAAGGGATCCTCCCAACCCAGGGATCAAACCCAGGTCTCTCACACTGCTGGTGGATTCTTTACCAGTTGAATCCGCCTGCAGTGCAAGAAACACTGGTTTGATTATTGGGTCAGGAAGATCTGCTATAGAAGGGATAGGCTATATACTCCAGTATTCTTGTGCTTCCCTTGTGGCTCAGCTGGTAAATAATCCGCCTTCTATGTGGAAGACCTGGGTTAGATCTCTGGGTTGGAGATCCCTTGGAGAAGGGAAAAACTAAACAATCCAGTATTCTGGCCTGGAGAATTCCATGGACTGTAGAATCTATGAGGTCCCAAAGAGCTGGACATGATTGAGAGATTTTCGCTATAAATTGTATTCATAAAACTCAAATTACATTCTATAATATCTATGGATTTTCTTACATGGAATGAAAGATTTAATGTACAAAATTTCTTTCTTTCTTTTTCTTTTCTTTTTCTTTCTTTCTTTCTTTCTTTCTTTTTTTTTTTTTTGAGAGAGAAGAAATGGATTGTGGTTATATGTCTTTCTTCAGATTCTTAATCAACTTTAGGGTATAAAAAGATTAATAACAACTATCTATAGGTAGTATGTGCTGCCCAGGTGACTCAGTGGGCAAATAATACACCTGTCATGATGGAGACACAGGAGATGCAGATTTGATACCTGGGTTGGGAAGATCCCCTGGAGGAGGGTATGGCAACCCACTCCAGTATTTTTGCCTGCAGAATCCCATGGATAGAGGAGCTTGGCAGGCTACAGTCCATAGGGTCTCAAAGTGCCCAATATGACTCAAGCAACTTAGCATGCATGCATGCATGTCTTGGCTAAAATTCATTCTTGAATTTTATCTTTAATTTCTGTTTGTTCATATCATTTTGGTACTTTATTTTGGTAGCTTGTATCATATTTTTCACTCTTAAGACAACATTGACTAGCACAACATTTTAACAAAATAATACATGAACTTAAGAAATATGTATTGAAAAAAATAAATAAATACTAAAATGATTGGATAGGGTGATACATCTTCTTTAGAGTTAAGAAAACTATTGTTGCATTGTCTATCAACATAAAGTTTAAACTGCTGGATAAAGTTGAACACTACAAGCACAGATTCTCTCTCTCTGCTGTTCCACACTACTAAGTAAGATAAATGGGAACTGTGCTTTCTCTTTTTGCCTCTGTCCTATTTCTGACCATAAAAACTGTCACAGTAATCAATTAAAGTTGTGAATTTCTTTCTTCAGTCTAAATGACAAAATTACTATTTTTGAAATAAGTTCTATCTTTCTGTCATAGGCACAATGAATGATTAAAGGTAACAGCATTGAAAATTATTAAACCTTTGTCTAAGAATGTAGGCAATCTTAAAGCTGACTTATTGTGATAAAAAGAAAAAGTAGAAATCTCACCTCATCTGTCTACTCAGTATGTGCAGGGTATGCTATGATGGGTCATAACAAAGACAAATTTATTTATTTTTACTTTCAGTGAAAATTTATTTTATGGAACAGAAAGGCACATTATCCCAACTCTTAAAAAGTAAGAGGATGAATCTCGTAAAGGATTATAATTCCTCTAGTCTTGTCTTATACGAAACTTCTAAATATGTCTATTTTTATTTTCCTTTTCCTTGCTTTACAACTGATGTTAAACAAAAATCACTCTCTTAATAAGACATGAATTCTCCTCTTTAAAAAACAAGTTTTACATTGTTTTGACCTTTCTGGGAGAATGTACAATAACCATAGAATTTCGTGGAGGGCATCAACCACTATCAAGCTACAGTTGAAATCCAAATATAAGTTTACAACGTGCCTTCTGTGTCCCGAGTTCGGCAACCCAGAACTCAATCAACTATGGTACTGCAAATAGTACTGTAGCGAGCATGTAGTGAAAATACATATACATACATGTGGACCTGTGGAGTTTTTGTTGTTCAAGAGTCAGCTGAATTATTATTGAAGCTCAAGAACAATGTCAAATTGTTATATGCAACAAGCATATAATATGGTTCTGTTATAAATAATTTATTAATCCTAAATTTTTATATGTAGATTTAGGTGGCTTCATACCTTTGTATGAACTTTCATCCCTGGAAATGTGAACTTAATTTGCATATAAGAGATTTGTACATCCAGTTTACTGGGATTTTCCTAAGACATGGAATCCCAAAATGCTAGAATGTAGTTAATTACATAAGCTAATATAAAATACACAAAGTTCTTTAAAATAATTTTAACAACAAGATTCATTTTCCAAGTGAAATATTGTCCAGATGCATACCATGTGAGACAGATAAAGTTGGTGGAAATAGGAAGCATAAGTTCATGTGGGATGCGAGGGTTAACTTCATCTGTTTGCCCCTGATGTCCCTCTCCCTTCTTTAGATCGAGAGACTTATGAAAGGTAATTTAAAAATCATTGGGAAAAAAATACTCAGAGGATTATATATAAACTGTTGTTCTAAAATAACATCTCTAAACTTATCTACCACATATGTTATAACTCAAAAAGGGATTCCTTTTATTCAACTATTCATTGTCAGAGCCCTGCTTAGATGGTAAAGAGTCTGTCTGTATGCAAGAGATCTAGATTCAATCCCTGAGTTGGGAAAATCCCCTGGAAAAGGGAATGGCTACCCACTCCGGTATTCTGGCCTAGAGAAATCCACAGCCTGTACAGTCCATGAGATTACAAAAAGTCGGACATGACTGAGTGACTTTTATTTCATTTGTCAGAGCCCCTATTCTATAATTACAGTTTAATTTTCAAGGAAAAAATAAATCAAATCCAAGCTTATTTATACTCCAGTTGAATTTGGATTGACCTGTGATCCACTTGACAAGTAAAATGCAAGAGAAATAATGTCATGAGGTTTAGAAAGCTTGATGTTTAGGCCATCTGGAAGCATCTATGTTAACATTTTAGATTATTTACATTTGGCTATAGCAGCATGAGAAAACGTATAATGAATTTAAAATGAAAGTTCACTTGCAGTGAGAGGACAACACTGTCCCAACTGAGCCAGGATTCTTGTTCACCCACCAGCTAAGTGAAACAGCATGGAAGTCTAAACAGGGTAGCCAGCTTTCTGTTGTCTTATGACTGAGCAGTTTTTGAGACGTGGATTGGCAGATGTACAGGGACCTTTTGGCTACTTAACATGTGTGACCATCAGGAGAAGTCAATGGGACAAAGGTTGGCAGTGTGTCTGTTTTTGTGGGTCCAGATACAGTAATCAGTATATTCAAAGTATTATAATTTCTAAAGACATTAAAGTCTCAGATGGCTTACAAAACCAAACAGGTAATTATAGCTGATGATATTCCTATGTCTGTACTTCTCAGTTTAGCCAAACTGTCAGCATATCAATAGAAAACATGTGCCAGCAAGAAACAGAAGCTTTACCTAATATTGGTTTAAATAAAAGTGTGTTCGTAGAAGTGTGAATACATAAAATCATGAATACCAAGTTAGGACAGACATCAGGATCAGTGAATCCAGCCACTAAAAAATATTCTAGAAATCTCTGTTCTTCTTTCCAAACCACCACCAGAATGTTACTTTATTCTGTGGATGATTGCTTCATGATGATAAAGAGACTGCCAGGAGAAACTGGGGCTAAGATTTCCTCATTTACAAAAAGCAGAAATAAGATATTTTGGGGGGAAAAAAAAAGTGATTAGGAACTTTTCTAAAATCCTCCAGGTAATATTTTGTCTCATTCATCCTAGTGAATTTTAACAGGTCCCCAAGGAAGTAAGTGGCTTTACTTTGAACTATAATCTCTCTCAGTGTTACCCCAGGGTTCAGACGGGGTCACTTTACCTGGAATCACACAGGTAGTCTGAACAGAACAGAGGGTATAGGCAGATGCCTAAGGAGGAGGAGGACATGAATCCCAGGCAGTAAAACAATATTCACAGTAGTCTGTTCATTCTGGCTCATAAAAATCTGCAGTGGTCTGAATTTCAAGCATTCCAGTCTGTGTAGAATGGCCTATCTAGTACATCTTTATGTCTGGACTGCTTTTTCTGGGCCTGAGTTTCTTTCATATATATATATATATATATCCTTTTTAATGTTGAGATGTAATTGACATATGCATTGTGTCAGGAAAACAACATAATGATTCAATATTTGTATATACTATTAAATGATCACTTAAGTCTAGTAAACATTTATCACTACCCACAGTAAAATTTTTCTTTTTGTTGAGACCTCTTAAGATCTTTCTTAGATGGTTCAGTGGTAAAGAATCCACCTGTCAATGCAAGAGATGCAAGAGATGTTGGTTCCATCTCTGGGTCAGGAAGATCTCCTAGAAAAGGGAATGACAACCCACTTCAGTATTCTTGCCTGAAAAATTCCATGGACAGAGGAGTCTGATGGGCTACAGTCCATGGGGTCACAGAGTTGGACATGACTGAGCACAAGTACAAACAAGGCACCAGGAGATACACTACATTCTCATGACATTATTTTATAACTGGAAGTTTGTACATTTTCATATATTCTAGATCATGGATAAAGTCTTATAAAGTTGATTGGAAAAGTGTTTAAAGGTATTTACAGATAATAAAAAATATTTTAGAATTATTTTACAACACAGGTTTTATAAACTAGCATTTTCATTCCATCCAGGGAACTTATCCCTTTTAGTGGTCAACCTGCATACAGGTTATAAAGCAGTAGTCAGTTGTCCCAGCCACAGATCATGAATTAAACACACGCTTCTTCCAGCACCAGCCATCTCATCCTGTGCCTTAGCTATCTGAAGGTAGGGCTTTTTCTGCAGGTGACCCCTCCCTTCCTTCTAACTTGCATATTCATCCTAGTGAATTTTAACAGGTCCCCAAGGAAGTAAGTGGCTTTACTTTGAACTATAATCTCTCTCAGTGTTACCCCAGGGTTCAGACGGGGTCAGTTTACCTGGAATCACACAGGTAGTCTGAACAGAACAGAGGGTATAGGCAGATGCCTAAGGAGGAGGAGGACATGAATCCCAGGCAGTAAAACAATATTCACAGTAGTCTGTTCATTCTGGCTCATAAAAATCTGCAGTGGTCTGAATTTCAAGCATTCCAGTCTGTGTAGAATGGCCTATCTAGTACATCTTTATGTCTGGACTGCTTTTTCTGGGCCTGAGTTTCTTTCATATATATATATATATATATCCTTTTTAATGTTGAGATGTAATTGACATATGCATTGTGTCAGGAAAACAACATAATGATTCAATATTTGTATATACTATTAAATGATCACTTAAGTCTAGTAAACATTTATCACTACCCACAGTAAAATTTTTCTTTTTGTTGAGACCTCTTAAGATCTTTCTTAGATGGTTCAGTGGTAAAGAATCCACCTGTCAATGCAAGAGATGCAAGAGATGTTGGTTCCATCTCTGGGTCAGGAAGATCTCCTAGAAAAGGGAATGACAACCCACTTCAGTATTCTTGCCTGAAAAATTCCATGGACAGAGGAGTCTGATGGGCTACAGTCCATGGGGTCACAGAGTTGGACATGACTGAGCACAAGTACAAACAAGGCACCAGGAGATACACTACATTCTCATGACATTATTTTATAACTGGAAGTTTGTACATTTTCATATATTCTAGATCATGGATAAAGTCTTATAAAGTTGATTGGAAAAGTGTTTAAAGGTATTTACAGATAATAAAAAATATTTTAGAATTATTTTACAACACAGGTTTTATAAACTAGCATTTTCATTCCATCCAGGGAACTTATCCCTTTTAGTGGTCAACCTGCATACAGGTTATAAAGCAGTAGTCAGTTGTCCCAGCCACAGATCATGAATTAAACACACGCTTCTTCCAGCACCAGCCATCTCATCCTGTGCCTTAGCTATCTGAAGGTAGGGCTTTTTCTGCAGGTGACCCCTCCCTTCCTTCTAACTTGCACAATGACCCGTGGCCTAAGAATCCCAGATTCTGTGGTTTGCATAGCCAGTCTCCCCAGTCATTCCGAGTGTGGATAGTGAGGGACATCACGGGACATTATTATAGGCCTTGAAGTCAGATTGACTTGAAATGAACCTTCAGATACTGGCCTTCTGATCTTAAAAAACCCATCTTACCTCACTAAGCCTCAGTAACATCCAACTGTGCTGTGCTGTGCTTAGTCACTCAGTCATGTTCAATTATTTGCAACCTCATGAACTATAGCCCACCAGGCTCCTCTGTCCGTGGGAATTCTCCAGGCAAGAAAACTGGAGTGAATTTGTACATGTCTTCCTCCAGGGCATCTTCCTAATCCAGAGATCAAGCCCAGATATTCCACAAGGCAGGCAGACTCTTTACTATTTGAGGCACCAAGGAACCCAAATAAACCTTTTGGCCAACCCGATACTATTGTGCTCACTCTTTTTCTTCTTCTATCTCACAACACACACACACACACACACACACACACACAGTATTACACATACATAGAATGTTTAGATGTGACTTCCTAAGGTCCCAGGTTTACATTGTTTCCACCTATGACTACTGATTAGATTGCCTGAACACCCAACTCAATAAATCTGGGGAAATATAATAATAATAATTAAAAAAAATTGTTACCAGCTGAGCCTCAGAGAAATATGGCTGAGCACTTCATGTGGAGAGATAACATCACAGATTTGACACCTCAGAGTAATTGTTTACCACTCCTTCTCTACAACCAATTAATTTCCAAATCCCACAGATTTTCATTCAGTAAACTATCCCATCTGTCCCTGCTCTTTGATTTCCAAGGCAATCATCCTGGTACTGATCTGTGTTAATTCTTTCCCTGTCTAGCTTATGGCCAATGTTTATGATTTTATTTTAATTCCAACTCATTGTACAGAACATCAAAAACGCTATTGCCTCTTTTCATTCAACATAGACTGGGAAAATACTTTTTTTTTAGACAGCTAAGGTTAGGTTGATTTGCTGAGTCATAGTAGTTCTTTCCGGAGAAGGCAATGGTACCCCACTCCAGTACTCTTGGACGGAGTATCTCGTGGATGAAGGAACCTGGAAGGCTGCAGTCCATGGAGTCACAAAGAGTTGGACATGACTGAGCAACTTCACTTTCACTTTTCACTTTCATGCATTGGAGAAGGAAATGGCAACCCACTCCAGTGTTCTTACCTGGAGAATCCCAGGGACAGGGGAGCCTGTTGCGCTGCTGTCTATGGGGTCATACAGAGTCAGACATGACTAAAGTGACTTAGCAGCAGCAGCAGCAGCAGCAGTTTTTTTTTTTTTTTTTTTTTCGTATGGAGATATAATCAATCTACATCACTATGTTGGTTTCAAGTGCACAACACAGTGACTTGACATTTCTGTACATCACCATGACATGTCCAGTCACCATCTCTCACCATACAAAGATATTATAGTATTATTGACTATGTTCCCTCGAACTGTATATTTCATTTCTGTGACCCATTTATTTTGTTACAGAAAGTTTGTATCTCTTAACCTCCCTCATCTATTTCACTCCTCCCCAATGCCTATGCCCTCGGGAAACCACCTGATTATTCACTGTATCTATAAATCTATTGTGTTTTGCTATGTTTGCTCATCACTTTTATTTTTAGATTCCACGTATATGTGACATACAAGTAATTGTCTTTGGTATGTTTTCCTAAGGGTAATGTCTTATACTTTCATCCATGTTATGATGGCCAGACTTTATTCTTTATACCAGATGAGTAGTATTCCGTTGTGTATACCCGTTTTCTTTATCCACTCTATTGTCAGAAACATTCCTTCCATATCTTGGCTATTGTAAACAACACTGCAATGAACAAAGTATTACATATATATTTTCAAATTAATGTTTTTGTTTTCTTTGGAAAATAACTAGAAGTGAAATTTTATATGGCACTTCTTTTTTTTTTTTTCAGGAATTTTAATACTTTTTTCCCAAAGTGACTACACAAATTTTCATTCCTACCACAAGTGAACCAGAGTTGTTTCTTTTCCCACATCCTCACCAATGCTTATTTGTTGTCTTTTTGATAGAAGCCATTCTGTAAAGAGTAAAGAGATATCTCATTATTGTTTGACTTTCATTTCCTTGATATTTATGGATTACATCTTTTCACACGTCTGTTGGCAATATGTATGTTTTCTGTGTTAAAAAAAAAGTCTATTTAGTAATTTTTTTAAATAACATTTTAAAGCTATTGAGTTATATGAATGGTTTATATATTTTAGATGATTAACCCCTATCACTCATATTATTTGCAAATATGTTATTCCATTCAGTAAACTGTCTTTTAATTTCTTGATGATTTCCTTTACTGTGCAAAAGTATTTAAGTTTAATTAGGTACATTCACTTATTTTTGCTTTTATTTATTTTACATTAGGAAAAACATCCTAGTAAAAGTCTTGCTACAACTTATGTTAAAGAATACTCTGTGTAGGTTCTCTTTCAGGAGTTTTATGGTTCCTGGTTTTAGGTCTATAATACATTTTGAGTTTTCTATTGTATATGGTGTAAAAAAGTGTTTTCTGTACATTAAAAGCAAACTACAACAGAAAGACAAGGCAAGAAAATTATACCATTAAAAATGGCATCAAAAAGAATAAAATACACAGATATTTAACTAAGTGAAAGGTCTATACTCTGAAAATAAAATGATCAAGGAAATTGAATATGAAGTAAATGGAAATGGATGGGAATAATTAATATTGTTAAAATATATACTACATACTACATACATAAAAGATGCTTACTCCTTGGAAGAAAAGTTATGACCAACCTAGATAGTATATTGAAAAGCAGAGACATTACTTTACCAACAAAGTCCGTCTAGTCAAGGCTATGGCTTTTCAAGTAGTCAGGTATGGATGTAAGAGTTGGACTGTGAAGAAGACTGAGCACCGAAGAATTGATGCTTTTGAACTGTGGTGTTGGAGAAGACTCTTGAGAGTCCCTTGGACTGCAAGGAGATCCAACCAGTCCATTCTGACGGAGATAAGCCCTGGGATTTCTTTGGAAGGAATGATACTGAAGCTGAAGCTCCAGTACTTTGGCCACCTCATGTGAAGAGTTGACTCATTGGAAAAGACTCTGATGCTAGGAGGGATTGAAGGCAGGAGGAGAAGGGAACGACAGAGGATAAGATAGCTGGATGGCATCACTGACTCGATGGACATGAATCTGAGTGATCTCCTGGAACTGGTGATGGACAGGAAGGCCTGGCGTGCTGTGATTCATGGGGTTGCAAAGAGTCGGACATGACTGAGAGACTGAACTGAACTGAACTGAACTGATAGATACTACTCAGATAAATAGCTAATTTAATCAATTCCTCACCAAAGTACCCATGGAATTTTTTCATGGAACTAGGATAAATAAAGCTAAAATTTATATGGAACCACAAAAGACCCCACATAGCCAAAGCAATCTTGAGAAACAAGAACAAAGCTAGACATATCACACTTTCTGGCTACAGACTATACAACAAAACTACAGTCATCAAAACTGTACAGTACTGGTACTAAGGGAGACATATAGATCAATTAAAAAAAAAAAATGGAGAACCCAGAAATAAAACTATGTACCTCTGTTCAGTTTATCTATGAAAAATAAACAAAAAAATCCAATGGAGAAAAGAGTCTCTGCACCAAGTGCTAATGGGGAAACTGGACAACAGCCTTCAGACAATCAACTTAAAACATTTCTTTTCATCATGTACAAAAAAGTCCTTATAATGTAAGGCAAGAAAATAACCCTCATTGATAAAAATGTAGTACTTGGGTGAAATCTCAAAAACGACAGAACGTTCTTTGTTTGTTTCCAAGGCAAACCATTCATACCAAGGTAATCCAAATCTATGCTCCAAATACAAATGCTGAAGAAGCTGATGTTGAATGGTTTTATGATGACCTACAAGACCTTCAAGAAATAACAACAAAAAAGATGTCCTTTATATCATAGGGGACTGAAATGCAAACAAGAAAGTCAAGAAACACCTAGACAAACAGGCAATTTGAATTTGGTATACAAAATGAAGCAGGGGAAAGGCTAACAGAGTTTTGCCAAGAGAACACGCTGGTCATAGAAAGCACCCTCTCCCAACAACACAGTAGATGACTCTACACATGGGCATGACAAGATGGTCAATATCAAAGTCAGATTGATTATATTCTTTTCAGCCAAAGATGGAGAAGCTTTATACAGTCATCAAAAACAAGACTGGGAGCTGACTATGGCTCAGATCATAAACTCCTTACTGTCAAATTCAGACTTAAATTGAATAAAGTAGGAAAAACCACTAAGCCATACTGGTATGACATAAATTAAACACCTTATGATTACACCATGGAAATGACAAATTGATTCAAGGGATTAGATATAATAGACAGACTTCCTGAAGAACTATGGATGGAGGTTCATGACATTGTACAGGAGGCAGTAATCAAGACCATCCCCAAGACAAATAAATGTAAAAAAGCGAAATGCTTATCTGAGAGTTGTTACAAATAGCTGAGAAACTAAAAGAAGCTAGAGGCTAAGGAGAAAAGGAAAAATATATCCAACTGAATGCAAAGTTCCAATGAATACTGAGGAGAGAAAAGAAAAACTTCCTCAGAGGTCAATGCAAATAAATAGAGGAAAGGAGAATAGAATAAATTAGAGGAAAATGAAATAGAATGGGAAAGACTAGATGTTTCTTCGAGAAAATTAGAGATACGAAAGGAACATTTCATGAAAGTTTAGTTCATTTCAGTATCTCAGTCGTGTTGGACTCTTTGTGACCTCATGAATTGCAGCGTGCCAAGCTTCCCTGTCCATCACCAACTTCCGGAGTTCACTCAAACTCATCCATCAAGTTGGTAATGCCATCCAGGCATCTCATCCTCTGTTGTCCCCTTCTCCTACTGCCTCCAATTCCTTCCAGCATCACAGTCTTTTCCAATGAGTCAACACTTCGTGTGAGGTGGCCAAAGTACTGGAGTTTCAACTTTAGCATCACTCCTTCCGAAGAACACGAAGGGCTGATCTCCTTCAGAATGGACTGATTGGATCTCCTTGCAGTCCAAGGGATTCTCAAGATTCTTCTCCAAAACCACGGTTAAAAAGCGTCAATTCATTGGCGCTCAGCTTACTTCACAGTCCAACTCTCACATCCATACATGACCACTGGAAAAAATATAGCTTTGACTAGACAGACCTTTGTTGGCATAGTATTGTCTCTGTTGTTCAATATGCTGTCTAGGTTGGTCATAACTTTCCTTCCAAGAAGTAAGCATCTTTTAATTTCATGGCTGCAGTCACCAACTGCAGTGATTTGGGGGCCCAAGAAAGTAAAGTCTGAAACTGTTTCCACTGTTTCCCCATCTATTTCCCATGAAGTGATGGGACCAAATGTCATGATCTTCGTTTTCTGAATGTTGAGCTTTAAGCCAACTTTTTCACTCTCCTCTTTCACTTTCAAGAGGCTTTTTAGCTCCTCTTCACTTTCTGCCATAAGGGTGGTGTCATCTACATATCTGAGGTTATTGAAATTTCTCCTGAAAATCTTGATTCCAGCTTGTACTTCTTCCAGCCCAGCATTTCTTATGATGTACTCTGCATATGAGTTAAATAAGCAGGGTGACAATATACAGCATTGATGTACTCCTTTTCCTATTTGGAACCAGTCTATTGTTCCATTTTCAGTTCTAACTGTTGCTTTCTGACCTACATATAGGTTTTTCAAGAGGCAGGTCAGGTGGTCTGGAATATGTAGTATATATATGTTTTGCTATACATACTATATAGTTTTGTTATATATATAATATAGATATATTTGATATTATATAAAAATATTATATATGATTATAATATATACATATTAAAATATATAAATAGTATATAATACAATATACAAATATATAATTTATATTTTATATACATAACATATATTTTGCTATATATTATATTACATATTTTATATTATATTGTGCATTATTAAAATTTCATATTATTATTTTATTCTTGACTATATTTTTATAATGATA
>SJYG01000245.1:2818708-2858462 GCA_006410535.1 Litocranius walleri | reverse complement strand
GCACTCCCTATTAAGTTTACCAGAGAAAACTATTCTGTAGTAAAACATACTTAAATTCTCTATAAAATGTATGCAGACATTTTTAAAAAGTATTGTTTATATACCAGCTCTATTATGCAAATATTTCCTAAAATTCCAATAAGATCTTATTTGTTCTAGTAAAGTATCTGTAATCCACATCAATAATCTAGAATTCAATTCAGACCAAAAGGGTGAAAAAAAAGTTATTGAAAACATCTTAAAATATACTTTACATTAAAAAAATAAATTATGCTTTCCTCCTCCTTTGTTACTCTGCTAGTTCAGTTGTAAATTGCTTATGAAAAACTGAGAGAATATATAACTGTAAAAATAACTGTAAAAATATCATAAGAAATATTTGTAAAGTTCATATAAACAGCTAACTTAAGTGGTAACCACAAAAGTTAGCAGTCTCTCATTATCTAACTCCTCTAAAGCACAACTTTAAGCTCCTTTTCCTAAGCTCCATACACCCGATATTTTCATTCCAACATGTACTCTAAATACATTCTTTCTAACCCCTGGGCCCAGGAGCATAAACATTTAAGAGAAAACGTCCACAAATTACAGTTCATCATGTTCATCACTCAACCTCTTTAATCACAGTTGTTGCCATCTCTCTTGTGTCTCTAACTAAACTACATTAAATCTGATCCTTGTCAACCCTCTTTAAGTCTATACCTCAACAATTGCACAGTCTCACATCCACAAGCTTTCCTTTGTTTCTAGATCACTGTGATAAGCATATAAACACATTGTATTACTCTCATCTTGTCACCCTCAGTGGCTCTGTTCCATTTTTCCCTACTGACCTCTTTCACTCCTCCTCAGCAACATTCCTCACGTGGTTGAGTGAAATATATTTCATTTTTTAAAATTAATTAATTTACTTTGATTGGAGGCTAATTAATTTACAATATTGTGGTGGTTTTGTCATATATAGACATGAATCAGCCATGGACATAGATGTAATCCCATTCTGAACCCCCTTCCCACATCCCTCCCCATGTCATCTTTCTGGGTTGTCCCAGAACAATGGGTTTGACTGCCCTGCTTCATGTATTGAACTTGCACTGGTTATCTATTTTACATATGGTAATATTCATCAGTTCAGTTCAGTCACTCAGTCGTGTCCGACTCTTTGTGATCCCATGAATCGCAGCACGATAGGCCTCCCTGTCCATCACCAACTCCCAGAGCTCAATCAGACTCACATCCATTGAGTCAGTGATGCCATTAAGCCATCTCATCCTCTGTCATCCCCTTCTCCTCCTGCCCCCAATCCCTCCCAGCATCAGAGTCATTTCAAAGGAGTCAACTCTTCTCATGAGGTGGCCAAAGTACTGGAGTTTCAGCTTTAGCACCATTCCTTCCAAAGAACAACCAGGGCTGATCTCCTTCAGAATGGACTGGCTGGATCTCCTTGCAGTTCAAGGGACTTTTAAGAGTCTTCTCCAACACCACAGTTCAAAAGCATTATTTCTTTGACACACAGCTTTCTTCACAGTCTAACTCTCACATCCATACATGACCACAGGAAAAACCATAGCCTTGACTAGACGGACCTTTGTTGGGAAAGTAATGTCTCTACTTTTGAATATGCTATCTAGGCTGGCCATAACTTTTCTTCCAAAGAGTAAGCATCTTTTAATTCCATGGCTGTAATCACCATCTGCAGTGATTTTGGAGCCCCCCAAAAATAAAGTCAGCCACTGTTTCCACTGTTTCCCCATCTATTTCCCATGAAGTGATGGGACCAGATGCCGTGATCTTCGTTTTCTGAATGTTGAGCTTTGAGCCAACTTTTTCACTCTCTACTTTCACTTTCATGAAGAGGTTTTTTAATTCCTCTTCACTTTCTTCCATAAGGGTGGTGCCATCTGCATAGGTGAGGTTATTGATATTTCTCCAAACAATCTTGATTTGAGCTTGTGCTTCTTCATGTTTCAGTCCTATTCTCTCAAGTCATCCCTCCCTCACCTTCTCCCGCATAGTCCAGAAGTATGTTTGTCACATCTGTTTCTGTTTTGTTGTCTTACATATAGCGTCGTTGTTACCATCTTTCTAAATTCCATACATATGTGATATATGTTTCTCTTTCTGACTTCACTCAGTATAATAGATTCCAGTTTCATCCACCTCATTAGAACTGACTCAAATGCATTATTTTTATAGCTGAACAATTTTCACCATTTTGTATATGTAAAAAAACTTTTTTATCCATTCATCTGCCAATGAACATCTAAGTTGTTTCCATGTCCTAGCTATTGTAAACAGTGCTGCAGTGAAGATTGGGATATGCATGTCTCTTTCAATTCTGGTTTCCTCAGTGTATATTCCCAGCAGTGGGATTGCTGGTCATATGGCAGTTATATTTCCAGTTTTAAAGAAATCTCCAACTGTTCTCCATAGTGGCTGTCAGTCAGTTCAAAAGCTCAGTCATATGAGACTCTTTGCAGCCCCATAAATCGCAGGATGCCAAGTCTCCCTGTCCATCACCAACTCTCGGAATTCATTCAAATGCATGTCCATCAAGTTGATGATGTCATCCAGCCATTTCATCCTCTGTCAATCCCTTCTCCTCCTGCCCCCAATCCCTCTCAACATCAGAGTATTTTCTAATGAGTCAACTCTTCACATGAGGTGGCCAAAATACTGGAGTTTCAGCTTTAGCTTCAGTCCTTCCAAATTACACCCAGGGCTGATCTCCTTCAGAATAGACTGGCTGGATCTCCTTCTCTTGAGAAGACTCTCAAGAGTCTTCTCCAACACCACAGTTCATAAACATCAATTCTTCGGCACTCAGCTTTCTTCACAGTCCAACTCTCACATCCATACATGACCACAGGAAAAACCATAGCCTTGACTAGATGGACCTTTGCTGGGAAAGTAATGTCTCTGCTTTTGAATATGCTGTCTAGGTTGGTCATAACTTTTCTTCCAAGGAGTAAGTGTCTTTTAATTCCATGGCTGTAATCACCATCGGCAGTGATTTTGGAGCCCCCCAAAAATAAAATCAGCCACTGTTTCCACTGTTTCCCCATCTATTTCCCATGACGTGATGGAACTGGTTGTCATGATCTTCATTTTCTGAATGTTGAGCTTTAAGTAAACTTTTTCACTCTCCTCTTACACTTTCATCAAGAGGCTTTTGAGTTCCTCTTCACTTTCTGCCATAAGGGTGGTGTTATCTGCATATCTGAGGTTATTTATATTTCTCCTGGCAATCGTGACTCCAGCTTGTGCTTTTTCCAGCTTAGCAATTCTCATGATGTACTCTGCATATAAGTTAAGCAAACAGGATGACAGTACACAGCTTTGCCATACTTCTTAGTCTTTGTACTATTTCTCATTCCCACCAACAGTGGAAGAGGGTTCTCTTTTCTCCACAAACTGTCTGGAATTTATCACTTGCTAAATTTTGGTGGCAGCTATTCCGACCAGCATTTCATGGTGCCTCATTGTGATTTTGATTCGGATTTATTTGATTATGGCTGATGTTAAGCATCTTATCATGTGTTTATTTGGAATCTGCATATCTTCCGTGGAGAAATGTCTGTCTAAGTTCTACAATGCTCTTTATAGGCTCCAAAATCACTGCAGATGGTGACTGCAGCCATGAAATTAAAAGATGCTTACTCCTTGAAAGAAAAATTATGACCAACCTAGACAGCATATTAAAAAGTAGAAACATTACTTTGCCAATAAAGGTCCATCTAGTCAAAGCTACAGTTTTACTAGTAGTCATGTATAGATGTGAGAGTTGAACTATAAAGAAAGCTGAGTGCTGAAGAATTGATGTTTTTGAACTGTGGTGTTGGAGAAGACTCTTGAGAGTCCCTTGGACTGCAAAGAGATCCAACCAGTCTATTCTAAAGGAGATCAGTCCTGAGTGTTCATTGGAAGGACTGATGTTGATGCTGAAACTCCAATATATTTTCCACTTGATGCAAAGTGCTGACTCATCTGAAAAGTGCCTGAAGCTGTGAAATATTGAGTGCAAAAGGAGAAAGGGACGACAGAGGATGAGATGGTTGGATGGCATCACTACCTCAATTGACATGAGTTTGGGTAAACTCTAGAAGTTGAATATGGACAAGGAAGCCTGGTGTGATGTGGTCCATGGGGTCACAAAGAGTTGGACAAACTGAGTGACTGAACTTAGCTGTTTAGTTCTTTGGCCTGGTTTTTGATTGGACTGTTTATTTTTCTGATACTGAGCTGCATGAGCTGCTTGTATATTTTGGAGTTTAATTCTTTGTCAGATGTTACATTTGCTATTATTTTCTCCCATTCTGAAGTCTGCCTATTCATTTTGCTTATAATTTTCTTCATTCTTCAAAAGATTTTAAGTTTAACTAGGTCCCACTTATTTATTTTTGTTTTTATTTCCATTAATCTGGGAGGTGGGTCATAGAGAATCTTGTTGTGATTTATGTTAGAAACTGTTCTGCCTATATTTCCCTCAAAGATTTTTATATTTTATGATCTTGCATTTAGATCTTTAATCCATTTTGGCCTTATTTTCATGCATGGTGTTAGAAAGTGTTCTAATGTCTTTCTTCTTCTTTTTTTTTTTTAAACTTGTGTTTGACCAGTTTTCCCAGCGCCATTTGTTAAAGAGATTGTCTCTTATCCATTGTTCATTTTTGCCTCCTTTGTCAAAGATAAGGTGTCCATAGTTGTTTGGACTTCTCTCTGGGCTTTCTGTTTTGTTCCATTTTTCTATATTTCTGTCTTGTGCCAGTACCATACTGTCTTGATGACTGTAGTTTTGTAGTATAGTCTGAAGTTCCTCCAATTCCATTCTTCTTTCTTAAGATTGTGTTTGCTATTTGTTTTTTTTTTTTGGTGTGTGTGTGTGTGTCCATACGAATTCTGAAATTATTTGTTCTAGTTCTGTGAAAAATATCTCTGGTAACTTGATAGGGCTTGCACTGAATCTAAAGATTGCTTTGAGTATTATACTCATTTTCACTATATTGATTCTTCCAATCAATGAACATGATATATTTCCCCATCTATTTCAGTCATCTTTGATGTTTTTCATCAGTATTTTACAGTTTTCTATGTATGGGTCTTTTGTTTCTTTAGGTAAATTTATTCCTAAGTATTTTATTCTCTTCATAGCAATCGTCAATGGGATTGTTACCTTAATTTATCTTTATATTTTCTCATTGCTTATGTATAAGCGTGCAAGTATTTGTGTGTATTAATTTTATATCCTGTGACTTTATTATATTCATTGATTAACTCTAGTACTTTTCTGGTTGTGTCTTTATGGTTTTCTATGTAGAGGATCATGCCATCTGAAAACTGAGAGTTTTACTTCTCCTTTTCAGTCTTGATTACTTTTATTTCTTTTTCTTTTCTGATCACTGTGACTAGGACTTCCAAAACTGTTTTGAATAGTAGTGATGAGAGTGGTCACCCTTGTCTTGTTTCGATTTTAGAGGAAATGCTTTCAGTTTTTAACCATTGAGGATAATGTTTGTTCTGGGTTTGTCATATATGGCTGTTAGTATGTTGAGGCATGTTGTTTATATGCCTGCTTTCTGGAAGGTTTTTGTCTTATATAGGAGTTGAAATTGGTCAAAGGCTTATCTGCCTCAATTGAGATAATCATATGGATTTTTACATTTAAATGTGTTAATATGGTGTATCATATTGATTGATTTGCAAATATTGAAGAATCCTTGCATCCCTGGGATAAAACATACTGGGTCATGATGTATGATCTTTTTGTATGGTGTTGGATTCTGTTTGCTAGAAATTTGCTGAGGACTTTTGCCTTCTAAGTTTATCAGTGTTATTGATCTGCAGTTTTCTTTTCTTTCTTTCTTTTTTTTTTTTTTAACTTCACTTTGTTTTCATATTCAAGTGATGATGGCCTCTTAGCAATAGTTCAGGAGTTTACCTTCCTCTGAAATTTTTTGAAAGAATTTGAGTAGGATAGATGTTAGTTCTTGTCTAAATTTTTCAGAGAATTTAACTGTGAAGCCATCTGGGCCTGGGTTTTTTTTTTTTTTTTTTTTTTTGGAAGATGTTTGATTACAGTTTTGATTTTGGTGCTTGGGATGGGTCTGTTAAGTATTTCTATTTCTTCCTGGTTCAGTTTTGGAAGGTTATACTTTTCAAAGAATTTTTCCATTTCTTCCAAGTTGCCCATTTTATTAGTATATAGATGGTGATAATAGAGTCTTCTGATCCTTTGTATTTCTGTGCTGTCTGTTGTCATTTCTCCATTTATAATTTATTGATTTGATTATTTTCCCTTTTTTCTTAATGATCTGGCTAACAGTTTTTCCATGTCATTTATCTTCTCAAAGAACCAGCTTTGAGTGTTGTTGATTTTTGTTATTCTCTCCTTCATTTCTTTTTCATATTTTTCTGCTTTGATTTTTATGATTTGTTTTTCCTTCTACTAATCTTGGAATTCTTCCGTTCTTCTTTACCTAGTTGCTTTAGGCGTAAAGTTAGGTTGTTTAGTTGATGTTTGCCTTGGTTCATGATGTAGCCTTGTATTGCTGTGACCCTCCCTCTTAGCACTGCTTTTACTGAATCCTATCAGTTTGGGGTTGTTGTATCTCCATTTTTGTTTGTTTCTATGCATATTTTGATTTCCGTTTTGTTTCTTCTATGATCTGTTGGTTATTTGATAGTATGTTGTTTAGCCTCTATATGTTTGCATTTTTAATACTTTTACCCCTGTAGTTTACATCTAATCTTACCTCATTCAAGAAAAGATTATTGAAATAATTTCTTTTTTTTTTCAATTTACCAAGGTTATATTTATGTTCCAGAATGTGATCTTCCCTGGCAAATGTTTCATGTGCACTAGAGAAAAAGGTGAAATTCATTGCTTTGTGGTCAAATGCCTTATAGATAGCAATTAGTTCTAATTGTTCTATTGTATCATTTAAAGTTTGTGTTTCCTTGCTAATTTTCTGTTCTAATGGAGGTGACAAAATTCCAACTAAGCTATTTCAAATCTTAAAAGGTGATACTATTTAAGTGCTGCACTCAACATAGAAACAAATTTTGAAGACTCAGCAGTGGCCACAGGATTGGAAAAGATCAGTTTTTATTCCTATCCCAAAGAATTGTAATGCCAAACAACTTTCAAAGTGCTGTACAATTGTGCTTACTTCGCATGCTAGCAAGGTTATGCTCAAAGTCCTTCAAGCTAGGCCTCAGCAGTATGTCAACTGAGAACTTCTAGATTTGTAAGCTGTGTTTTGAAGAGGTTGAGGAACCAAATATCAAAATATCAAAATGCCAACATTTGGTGGATCGTGAGGAAGCAAAGGAACAGCTTGAGTAGTACAGATGTTAGATCTCCCATAAAAGTTTAATAGGATTCACTTGTGATGCCATCTGGGCCTGGATACTGTTGGTAGATTTTTGATCATAGTTTCAGTTTCAGTGCTTGTTATTGGTCTATTTGTATTTTTTAATTTTCCTGGTTCAATCTTCAAAACTTGTATCTTTCTAAGAAATTGTCCATTTCTTGTAGATTGTCCAATTACTGCTCATTGCAATATCAATATGATCCTTTGTATTTCAACTTTGTCTGTTATAAGATCTCCTTTTTCATTTCTAATTTTATTGATTTGAGTCTTGTCTTTCCTCCTCCACTTTTTTTTTTCCCCCTTGATGTGTCTGGCTAATCATGGCTTGTCATTTTTTTTTTTTAATTTTTCAAAGAACCATCTTTTAGTTTTATTGATTCTTGTTACTGTTTTCTTCCTTTCTTTTAAGTTTATTTCCACTCTGAACTTCATGATTTATCTCCTTCTACTAACTTTGGAGTTTTGCTCTTTTTTCTAGTTGTTTTAGGTGTGCTGTGCTTAGTTGCTCAGTCATGTCCAACTCTTTGCAACTCCATGGACGTAACCCACCAGGCTCCTCTGTCCATGGGGATTCTCCAGGCAGGAATACTGGAGTGAGTTGCCATGTCCTCCTCCAGGGGATCTTTGCAACACAGGGATTGAACCCAGGTTTCCCACATTGACAGCAGATTCTTACCAACTGAGCCTAGGTTGCTTATTTGATGTTTTTCTTGCTTCTTGAGTTAGGCTTCTCTTGGAATAAACTTGCCTCTTAGAACTGATTTTATGACGTCCTAAAGGTTTTGAAACTTCAATATTTGGCCACCTGATTCAAATAACTGACTCGCTGAAAATACCCTGATGTTGGGAAAGATTTAAGGCACGAGGAGAAGGGTGTGACAGAGGATAGGTTGTTGGATGGCATCACCAACTCAATGGACATGAGTTTGAGTAAACCCTGGGAATTGGTGGTGGACAGGGAAACCTGGTGTGCTGCAGTTCATGGAGTCACAAAGAGTTGGACATGACTGAGCAACTGAACTGAACTGACTGAAAGGTTTTGAATTGTTACTTTTTTGTTGTCATTTATTTTAGGTATTTTGTTTTTAATTTATTCTTTTACTTTTTCAATGACCTCTTGGCTATTTAAAACTGTATTGTTTAGACTCCATGTATTCTTTTACTTTTTCAATGACCTCTTGGCTATTTAAAACTGTATTGTTTAGACTCCATGTGTTTGCGTTTTTTACAGTTTCTTTTTTCTTTTTTTTTCCCCTATAATTGATATTTAATCTTATTGGGTTGTAGTCAGAAAAAAAAAAAAGACATTTTTTAAGTTACTTAAATTTGCCAAAACTTGATTTGTGGTCCAAGACATTATCTATCCTGAAGAATGTTCTATGTGCACTTGAGATAAAAGTGTATTCTGTTGTTTGAGTGGAATGACATATAGATATCAGTTAGGTCTACCTTTCCTAATGTGTATTTTAAGGCTTGCATTTCATTATTATTATTATTATTATTTGTCCATATGATCTGTCTATTTGTGTGAGTGAGGTATTAAAGTCTCCCATTATTATTGTGTCACTGTCAATTTATCCTTTTATAGTTGTCTTCATTTGCCTTATATATTGAGGTACTCCTATATTGGGTGCATATATATTTATAATTTTTATATCTTCTTAGATTGATCATTTGACCATTATGTGGCATCCTTCTTTGCCTTGTGTAATGGAGCTTAAATTCTTTTTGTATCTGATATGATTATTGCTCTTCTAGCTTTCTTTTGATTTCCATTTGCAGGAAATATCTTTTCCCAGATCCTGACTTAAAAGAAAAGAATACCCACTCTCACCACTATTATTCAGTATACTTTTAGAAGTCCTAACTACAGAAATCAAAGAAAAAAGAAATAATAGGAATTTAGATTGGAAAAGAAGTAAAACATACTATTTGCAGATATCATGATACTACACATAGAAGCCCTAAAATGCCACCAAAGAACTAGAACTAATCAATGAATTTAGTAAATTTATAGGATATAAAATTAATACTTATAAGTTGCTTGCATCCTATGCGGTAACAATGAATTCAGAAAGAGAAATTAGGGGAAAAAATTCTATTCACCATTTCAATAAAAAGAATAAAATATCTGAAATAAATCTACCTAAAGAGAATAGAGATGGAAAATAACAACTAAGTTCAACATTCTTGCCTGAGAAATCCATGGACAGTGGAGCCTGGTGAGTCACAGTCCATGGGGTTCCAAAATATTCCGACATGACTTAGTGACTAAACAATAACAGGAAAGAGTCAGAATAACTATATGCAAAAAAAAAAAAAGTATAAGACACTGATGAAAGAAGTCAAAGATGACAGAAACAGATGGAGAGATATACCATGTTCTTGGATTTGAAGAATTATTTTTGTCAAAATGACTATACTACCCAAAGCAAGCTCATAGTCAATGCAATACTTATCAAACTACCAATGCATTTGTCACAGAAGTAGAACAACAGGAACAACAAAAACAAAAATTCACAATTTGTATGTACATACAAAAGACTCTGAATAGTCCAAACAATCTTGAGAAACAAAAACAGAGCTGGAGAAATTAACCTCTCTGACATTAAATTACACTACAAAGCTACAGACATCAAGCTAGTATGATACTGGCACAAAAACAGAAATATAGACTAATGGAACAGCATAGAAAGCCCAGAGATGTACTCACACACCTATAATCAACTTATCTTTGACAAAAGGGACAAGAATATGCAATAGAAACAAGACAGCCTCTTCAGTAAGTAGTGTGGGGAAATTGGACATGTAAAAAAAAAAAGAACACTTCCTAACACCATCAACCAAAATAAACTCAAAATGGATTAAAGACGTAAATGAAAAGTCAGAAATTATAAAGCTCTTAGAAGAAAACATAGGCAGGACACTCTTTGAAACAAACTGCAGCAAGATTATCTCTGACCCACCTTCTAGATTAATGTAAATAAAAACAAAGATACATGGAACCTAATTAAATGTAAAAACTTTTGCACAGCAAAGTAAATTATAAAAAAGATGAAAAGACAACCCTCTGATTGAGAGAAAATAATTGCAATCAATGCAACTGACAAAGGACGTTCTTCAAAATATATAAGCAGCTCATATAACTCAATATCAGAAAAACAAAAAAAAACAAAAATAACCAAAAAGTGGGAAGAAGACCTAAACATACATTTCTTCAAAGAAGACGTATAGGTGGCTGTTAAACACATGAAAAAATGCTCCACTTTGCTCATTATTAGGGGAGTGGAAATCAAAACTACAATGAGGTATCACCTCACACCAGTCAGAATAGCCATCATCAAAAATCTACAAACAGTAAATTCCGGAGGGAATATAGAGAAAAGGAAGCTCTCCTGTACTGTTGATGAAAAGCTAAACTAATATAACCATTATGGAAAATAGTGTGGAGATTCCTTAAACACACACACACACACACACACACACAAACAACTAGGAGTATCTGTCATATGACCCAACAATCTCACTACTAGGCATATACCTTGAGAAAACCATAATTCTAAAATACATATATACCCCAATACTCATTGCATCAGTATTTACATTAGCCAGGACATGGAAACAGTGCTGATGTCCATCAACAAATTAATGGATAAAGAAAGCGAAAGTTTAAAGTTTAGTCACTCAATCGTGTTTGACTCTGTGACAGCATGGACTTAAGCCCACCAAGCTCCTCTGCCCATGAGATTTTCCAAGCAAGAATACTGGAATGGGTTACCATTTTATTCTCCAGAGGATCTTCCTGACCCAGGGATTGAACCCAGGTCTCCCACATTGTAGGTAGATGCTTTACCATCTGAGCCACCAGAGAAGTTAAGGTGTGGTACATATATGCAATGGAATATTACTCAGTCATAGAAAGCAAATTTGAGACAATTGAAGTGAATTAAGTCAGAAAGATAAAAACAATTATCATACAGTAACGCATATATATGGAATCCAGAAAAATGGCACTGATGAACCTAGATCTGGGGACACAGTGGGGAAAGACGAGGGTAGCATGAACTGAAAAAAGTAGCATTGACATAAACACACTATCATGTGTAAATTAGATAATGGGGTATTTACGTATAACACAGGGCTACCACCGGGTGCTCTCTGATGACCTAAAGAGGTGAGATGTGGGAGGGGAGGCAGGCTCAAAAGGAAGGGGATATAGGTATATAATTAGACCGATACATCTTGTTACCTGGAAGAAACCAACTCGAGAGTGTGAAGCAATTTTTCACCAATAAAAAAAAAAAATGCCAAGACAAAAATCTAAGATCATGGCAACCATTCCCATTTCTTCATGGCAAATACAAGGGGAAAAAGAGGAAGTAGTGACAGATTGTATTTTTCTTGGGCTCCAAAATCACTGTGTATGATGACTGCAGCTATGAAATTAACATATGCTTAATCCTTAAAGAAAAAAAATCATGAGAAACCTAGACAGTGTGTTAAAAAGAAGAGGCATCACTTTGCTGACAAAAGTCTGCATAGTTAAAGCCATGCATGTTCCAGTCATGTATAGATATTAGAGTTGAACTATGGAGACTGATCGCCAAATAATAGATACTTTTGTATTTTGATGATGGAGAAGATTATTGAGAGTCTCTTGGACTGTAAAATTAAACCAGTCAATCCTAAATAAATCAACCCTGAATATTCACTGGAGGAACTGATGTTGAAACTGAAGCTCCAATACTTTCCACCTGATGTGAAGAGCTGACTCATTGGAATGAACCTTGATGCTGGGAAAGATTGAAAGCAAAATGAAAAGGGGGTGGTAGAGGATGAAATGATTGTATAACATCATCCATTCAACAGACATGAATTTTGAGGAAACTCTATGAGATAGTGGAGGACAAAAGAGCCTGCATGCCATAGTGCATGGGGTCACAAAGAATTGGACATGACTTAGTGAATAAACTGACATACTATTTTACTTTAGTTTCGGATATACAATATATTGATCTATCAATTAAATACTTAGAAAATAATCTCACTGTAAGCCTAGCAATTATCAATCCCCATACAAAATTATTACAGTATTAATGAACATATTTGTTATGCTGTATGTTAAAACACTCAAATATTTTTTTATAGATATGCTTGTACCTTTAATTCTATTTCCCTATTTCAGACATTCCCTCAACCCTATACCCTTTGGCAAAAACTTTGTTTTCTCTGTACCCAAGAGTCATGCTTACTTCTATTTTGTTTTTTGTTTAATCATTTTGTGTGAACGTTTAAGTGAGATTATATGGTATTTATCTTTCTCTAACTAATTTCACTTAGTGAAATACACTCAAGATATATCCATGTTATCACAAATTGTGAGATTTTATTACTTTTACATTTGAGTATTATTGTGTGTGTGGGGGGGATGATAAAATTCCCTACAAGTTTTAGGTTACTGTCTAATTCTCCCTTTATGTGAGTATGTGTGTGTGTGTGTGTGTTTTAACTTTGGCCATACCATATGGCAGGTGAGATTTTAATTCCCTGACTAGTGATCAAAGTCGTGTTTCCTGAAGTGGAATCATAGAGAGCTAACCACTGAATTACCAGGGAAGTCTCTTTGCCTTTATGTCTGTTAACATTTGCTTTATGTATTTAAGTACACAAAGTTCCTCTGTTATGTGCATATATATTTACAGACACTATATCTTCTTCCTGAATATGTCCCTTTACCAAGGTGTAATGTCTTTCTTTGCCTTTTTTTTTTTTTTAGTGCAATTTCTTTTTTAAAGTCTTTTTTTTTTTTTTTTTGGTCTGATACAATTATTGCTACCTCAGCTTTCTTTTGATTTTTGTTTTCATGGAATAATGGTTTGTATTCCCTCACTTTCACTATCTTTAGTTCTGAAGTTATCTCTTGTAGGGAGCATACACATGGGTTTCATTTTGATTTCAGAGCTTCCTTGGTGGCTCAGAGGATAAAGTGTCTGCCTTCAATGCAGGGGACCTGAGTTCAATCCCTGGGTTGAGAAAATCCCCTGGAGAAGGAAATGGTAACCGACTCCAGAATTCTTGCCTGGAGAATCCCATGGATGGAGAAGCCTGGTAGGCTATAGCCCACAGAGTTGCAAAGAGTCAGACACGACTGAGTGACTTCACTTTCACTATCATACATGGGTTTCATTTTCATTACCAGTTCAATCACTCTGTGTCTTTTGATGGAAGTTTTTTTTTTTTTTTTTAGTTTATAGTTAATTATTGAAAAGTATGTACTTAATATTATTTTGTTAATTTACTTCCAGTTACTGTGATAGCTTTTCTGTTTGTTTCTCTTATTCTTTTTCCTTGTGATTTGATGGCTATCAATATTATATTTGGATTTTTATTCTTTGTGAGTATCAATTATAGATTTTTGTTTTATGTTTATAGTGAGATGCCAGAGTCCAGCTTCAGCAGCCAGGGATTCAACCTGAAGGGATGAGCAGTGTCAGTGAGAAGCTGAGGCACTCTCTCAGTTTTTTTGGACTGCCTGTTTATTTCAAGCTTATGATTCTCTTTTATACTTTTACAAAGGCATTCTCATGTGTCCTTGTGAATACACTGTAACTCATACTAATGTCTGGGCTTCATACCACATTCCTCAGTTTAATTCTTATCTTTCTAAGTCCTGTTTGCCCCTAGTATCCTAAGCTCATTATTTCTTAGAAAGGGGTTCTAGCTAATAATGTCTCTAAAGTCCCCAATTTTTATAAGCTATAGTAGAATATCGTAACATTACATCAATCCTTAAATCTTTAGCTTCTAACTGTTTTAATTGTTCCTAAACCCTAAATTCAGAAAACTCCTTTGCATAAACACTTTTCTCACAAATAGGCTTCAGATAGGAATCCCTCCCGTGGTTTCAAGCTGCGGCCTCTGTGCTCACCCTGAAACACTCTTTTGTAAAAGTCCTTGAACAAATGTCAGTGATTAACTTTATGAATTATTCTTTGAGTAAAGATGCAGAAGGTTTTATGCCTTCTCATGCTCCTCTCAAAAACAATAAGCACCTTAATATTCTCTTCAGTCAACTCAGCTGAGGAAAGGAAAAAACAAGTCAGAATCACAAAGCCTAACTCCTTCATTCTGGGTCTGTGCCTACCAAACAAAGGGAGGGGATTTAGGGCCGTGCCTCCATTTTGTCAGTAATGCTTAATTCAGCTCCTGACAATGAGACATATATAACCATACATGTAGGTATCTATTTTAAGTTGATGACCTCTTAAATTCACATATATTGTAACAATCCTACATTTTCATTGTTTTATCACATTTTTTGATACCATATTTTAATAATTTTTTTATAATCCATAATTACTCAGTATAGACATAGGTTAATTTTACTATATATATTTTGCTTAAACTTTCTATTGGCTTTATAATTGTTTGAATCACTATCTTTATTGCATGTTGACTTTACCAGTGAAATATTCCCTTTCATAATTTTTGTATTTACAGTAGTTACGTCTTCTTTTGTTTTCTGCTTAGAGATATCCCTTAACATTTTTTTTTTTAACCAGTCCAGCTTAGTGATGATGAACTCTTTTACCTTTTGCTTGTCTATTGAATCTCTACAAAAGTGAACGTGAAGTTGCTCAGATGTGTCCCACTCTTTGCAACCCCATGGACTATAGCCCACCAGGCTCCTCCATCCATGGAATTTTCTAGGCCAGAATACTAGAGATTTTGCCATTTCCTTCTCCAGGAGATCTTCTCCACCCAGGGATCAAACCCAGGTCTCCCATATCACAGGCAGATGCTTTATCATCTGAGCCACAAGGGGATCATTGCATCTCTATCTTCCATGCAATTTTGAATGTGGTAACATTTTTAGGTAGAATATTCTATGGATTTCCTTTTTTCCTTTCAGTACTTTGAATATATGTGAATTCCTGTCTGCCTGCAAATTTCTACAGAAGATTCAGTTGATATTCTTATAAGCTTTCTCTTGTATGTTATGCTATTACTTTTTCCGTATTGCCTATAAATACATCTGTGCTTGATTTTGACATTTAAATGATAATATATATTGGTGTACCTCTTTGGGTTTATCTTCTTTAGTAATCTCTGTGCTTCCAGGAACTGTATGTGTTTTCTTCTCCAGATGAAGGAAATTTTCAGCCATTATTCTTTAAATAATTTCAACTCAGCCCTGTTCTCTCTTCTCCTGCTGTTACCTCTGTGATATAAAACAATATATTTGATGTTTTCTTAGGTGTCTTTTAAACTATCTTCATTTTTAAAAATTTCTTCTCCATTCAGTTTTGATTATTTGCACTACTCTGTCTTCCAAATAAGTGATCCATTCTTCTATATCACCTAATGTACTGATTCCTTTATTTTTTATTAACAAAAGAAGTATAATAAATATATGCAGATATGACAAACATTGTTGAAAGAAACTGAAAATTTAAATACCTGGAGAGAAATTTTTTGATCAAGATTGGAAGTCTTAATCTTGTTATGAGAACATTCTCACCAAATTAATCTACAGATTCAATTCAATACCTTTCTTCTCCATTCAGTTTTGATTATTTGCACTACTCTGTCTTCCAAATAAGTGATCCATTCTTCTATATCACCTAATGTACTGATTCCTTTATTTTTTATTAACAAAAGAAGTATAATAAATATATGCAGGTATGACAAACATTGTTGAAAGAAACTGAAAATTTAAATACCTGGAGAGAAATTTTTTGTTCAAGATTGGAAGTCTTAATCTTGTTATGAGAACATTCTCACCAAATTAATCTACAGATTCCATTCAATACTTATTAAAATGATAGTTAACTTTTTTGGGTAGAAATGACAAGGTGATTCTAAAATTTGTACGGAAATGCAAGAGACCCAGAGTAGAAAATAAACAATCTTGAAAAAGAAGAACAAAGCTGGAAGACTTACACCTTCTGATTTGAAAATTTTCTGAAAATCTGTGGTAATCAAAACAGTGTGTTACTGGCCCAAAAATAGACACATAGACACATAGAAAATAATTGAGAGACCCGAAATAAAATTCTGTGTGTATGTCAATAGATTGTTTGCTTGTTTGCTTTTTTTTACACTCTCTTCCCCTCTCTCTATGTCCATAATACTTTTCTCTAGGTCTGTTTCTCCATTGCTGCCCTGCAAATAAATTATTTGGTATCATCTTTCTAGATTCTGTACATATGTGTTAGTATATGATATTTACTTTTCTATTTCTGACTTATTTCACTCTGTATGATGGGCCCAAGATTCATCCACCTTATTCAGTTCAATTCAGTCACTTAGTTGTGTCTGACTCTTTGTAACCCCATGGACTGGAGCATGCCAGGCCTCCCTGTCCATCAGCAGTTTCTGGACTTTACCTAAACTCATGTTCATTGTGCTGATGATGCCATCTAACCACCTCATCATCCATCATCTCCTTCTCCTCTTGCTCTCAATCTTTCCCAGCATCAGGGTCTTTTCCAATGAGTCAGTGGCTCCCATCAGGTGACCAAAGGATTGGAGTTTCAGCTTCAGCATCAGTCCTTCCAATGAATATTCAGGACTGATTTCCTTTACAATGGACAGTTTGAATCTCCTTGCTGTACAAGTGACTCTCAAGAATCTTCTCCCACACTACAGTTCAAAAGCACCAGTTCTTCAGTGCTCAGCTCTCTTTATAGTCCAACTCTCACAACCATACATGACCACTGGAAAAACCATAGCCCTGACAAGATGGACCTTTCTTGGCAAAGTAACATCTCTGCTTCTTAATATGCTATGTTGGTCATAATTTTCCTTCCAAGGAGTAAGCGTCTTTTAATTCCACCTCATTAGAACTGACTCAAATGTGCTCCTTTTTATGGTTTAGTAATATTCAATTGTTTACATGTTTCACAAATTCTTTATCCATTCATCAGTCAATGGACATCTACATTGCTTCCATGTTCTAGCTATTGAAAATAGAGCTGCAATGAAAAATGGGATACATGTGTATTCTTCAATTTTGATTCCCTCAGGGCATTTGCTTGGGAGTAGGATTGCTGTGTCACACAGTGGTTTTATTCGTAGTTTTTTAAGGACTCTGCATACCGTCTTCCATAGTGGTTGTATCAATTTACATTCCCAACAACAGTGCACACCGTCTCCAGCATTTATTGTTTTTTAGACTTTTTGATGATGAACATTCTGACTGGTGTGATGTGGTATATCATTGTTTTCATTTTCACTTCTCTAATAATGAGTTATGTTTAACATCTTTTCATTTGTTTGTTTGCCATCTGCATGTCTTCTTTGGAGAAAGTTCTGTTTAGGTCTTTTCCCTTTGTTTTGATTGGGTTGTTTGTTTTTCTTGTATGGAGTTGTATGAGTTGTTTCTTTATTTTGGAAATTAATCCTATGTGATTTGTTTAATTTTCCATTATTTTCTCCCATTCTGAGGGTTGTCTTTTCACCTTGTTTATAGTCTCCTTTACTGTGCAAAAGCTTTACTTCTATTAAATCTGGATTCTTTTCATTTCTTTTTCTTCTCTTTTTGCTGTAGCTAGGGCTTCCAAAGCTATGCTGAATAATAATGGTGAGAGTGGACACTCTTGTCTTGTTCCTGACCTTAGGTGGAATGCTTTCAGTTTTTCACCACTGAGAATAATGTTTGCTGTTGACTTACTATATGTTGAGGCAGGTTCCTTCTATTCCCATTCTTTGAAGAGTTTTAATGATAAATAGGTGTTGAATTTTGTCAAAAACATTTTCTGAACCTATTGAAATTATCATATGATTTTTATCTTGCAGTTTTTTAATATGGTGTGTCACACTGATTGATTTGTGTATACTGGAGAATCTTTGCATCCCTAGAATAAACCCAACTTGATCATTGTGTATGAGATTTTTAATGTACTGTTGAATTCTGTTTGCTAAAATTTTCTTGAGGATTTTTGTATCTATGTCCATCAGTGATATTGGCCTATAGTTTTCTTCTTTGGCATTGTTTTTGTCTGATTTTGGTGTCAGGGTGATGATGGTCTTGTCAAAAAAGTTTGGAAGTGTTCCTTCCTCTGCAATAATTTTTGAAAGAGTTTTAGAAAGATAGGCATTAAATCGTCTCTAAATGTTTGATATAATTCATCTGTTTAGCCATCTGATCCTGTGCTTTTGCTTCCTGACTAGAGTAATTTCGGTTGTAGATTTTTTTTTTTTCCTTTTAGTACATTAAATGTATCCTGCCATTCCCTTCTGGCCATCAGAGTTTCTGCTGAAAGGTCAGCTGTTAAACATATGAGGTTTACCTTGTGTACTACTTGTTGCTTGTCCTTTACTGCTTTTAATATTCTTTCTTTGTGTTTAATCTTTGTCAGTTTGATTAGTATGTATCTCGGTGTATTTCTCCTTGGGTTTCTATTGTATGGGTTTATTTGTGCCTGTTGGTAAAATTGACTCTTTCCCTTTCCACCTTGGGGAAATTTTCAACTATAATCTCTTCAGAAATTTTATCATACCCTTTGTTTTTCTCTTCTTCTAGGACCCCTATAATTCAATTTTGGTGCATTTCATGTTGTTCCAACTGTCTCTGAGAATATTCTCAGTTTTTTTCATTCTTTTTACTTCATTCTGCTCTTCAGAGTTATTTCCACCATTTCATCTTTCAGCTCACTGATCCTTTCTTCTTCTTCTTCAGATATTCTGCTATTGATTCCTTCTAGAGATTTTTAATTTCAGTAATTGTGTTGTTTGTCTATGTTTATTTATTTATTTATTTATTTTTTCTAAATCTTGTTAATTGATTCTTGCATTTTCTCCATTCTGTTTTCAAGGTTTTGATCATCTTTACTACCATTATTGTGAATTATATTTTTGTTTGTCTATTTCCTCTTCATTCATTTGGACTTCTGTGTTTCTAGTTTGTTCCTTCATTTGTGTAGTATTTCTCTGCCTTTCTTTTCTTTTTTATTTTTTTTCAAGTTTATTGTGTTTGAGATTTCCTTTTCCCAGGCTGCAAGGCTGAATTCTATCTTCCTTTTGGTTTCTGCCATCCTAAGCTTGCTCCAGTGATTTGTGTAAACTGTAAGCTTCATATGGGGTGAGATTTGTAGCAAGTTTATTATTTTTTTTTCCTCCTCTCTCTGATGTACAAGACTGGGTGAGGTAGTAGTCCTGTGTGCTGATGATAGGGTTTGTATTTTTGTCTTGTTAGTTGTTAGGATGAGGCATCTTGCATAGGGTGTTACTGGTGGTTGGCTGAGGTCGATTCTTGTATTCAAGAACTATTTTGTGAAATTTCTCACTATTTGATACTCTTTAGGGTTTTGAATTCTCCAGTAGTCTAGGGTCTTAGAGTTAGTGCACTCACTTCAAAGTTTCAGGGCTTGATATTTGGCAAAAAACAAAGATTCCACAGTTTTTGTTTTTTTTTAATGGCCTTATGTAAGATTAAAACAACTACCCCATAATGAGAAGCCAAATATGAACTCCAGAAAAATGGCAGTTACAAATCAGACAAGTAATAATTAAAATAATGGAATATAAACATACACATATACAGTCGTAAACAAAAGCAAAATAATTCAACAAAATAAAATACTTTAGATTGACCTGACAAACAAAGAAAACTAAAAACAGTATCTACCAGTTAAGAACAAATTTAACTAAAGCAGAAACTGACAAAGAAAACTAAAGCAAGGTGCTAAGAACAGAAGAAAGCAATTAAAACAAAGCTCACAAATACAATGAGAGAAAAGGTAGTAAAGAAAATAAAGAAATAATAGATATGCAAAGTTAAAAAGAGGTAGATAAAGAAGATTTATATACATTAAAGATTAATTACTAAGGGGAAAGAATAGTAGCAAAAGCAAACAAAGGAGTGAATGTAGAAAAAGTAATAATAGGTTTAAAAAATTAAAATAAAAAGAGAAATAAATAAAAAACACCACAGAACTGCAGATAGTGAATGTAAAGCAGATATTTATAACAATAAAAAGTATGATTAAAAAAAGAAAAAACTCAAAAACTTAATTAGATTTAATTGTGTTAAGAAAATTGATAACTACAACAGGGGATAAAGAGAAATGTAAAGAAAAAAAGGAAAAAAAATCCAAAAGAAACTGCAGAACGTGTCAAAATATAAGAATAGCAAATATTTTTCTTGAGTCACTGCTGTCAGCATCCTTTTCCTAAATGGGAGTCACAGTCCACCTCACCCTCGTAGGGCACCTTCCAACACAATCTGGACCTATTCCTTTGTGTTTTTCCTCCAATGTGCACAGTTATCAGAAGTACTGCTTTTCTTTTGTGGGAGCTCTAAAAGTTCTTTTTTATATTCCATAGACACAGAGTCTGCCTATTTGATCATGTGAATTTAATCTGTAGCTTGTACAACTGGTGAGAAGATTTTGGGTCATCTTCCTTAACCACACTGCCCCTGGGTTTCAATTATGCTTTTATTCACACACCTGCATGTGGATTGTTCACTAGGGTTTGCTCCTGAGGCTGCCCTGGAGTACCTGGGTTTGCCCTGGTGAGGGTCAGGTGGCGAGCTGGGTGGTGCAGCTTCTTGGTTCACAGGGGTTCTGTTAGCACCAGGTACTCAGGGGAGTTGGCAGCTAGAGCAGCAAGAAATACAGTGCTCTAGAAAAGTATGGCAACCAGTAGTGGCCAATCTAGTATTCTCATCTGGAAATTCCCACTGACATAGATTCTCAGCAGGCCACAGCCCACAGGGTCCCAAAGGGTAGGACATGACTGAAGCGGCCCTGCATGCATAAATGCAAGATATTTTTTGCCTGTAGCAGCTCTGCACCAGTGAGGGTTGAACGTGAAGGTGTTGCAGCTGCTTGGGTCCCATGGACCCTGATGGTGCAAAGTATGCAGGGACATGGACTGCTTCAGCCACAGAAGTTATGGCCCTATCAGAGTTTTTTTTTTTTTTTTTTTTTGAGCCTCTGATAGCTGTTGATCAGAAGATCTCTTTGGCAAGTCTTTATCTATAGCTCTATCCACTCAGGCACTTAGAGGGCTCCCTTGTCTGGAGTCCTTCCCTATTGTTCAGCACATCAGGCACATAGAAGTGCCCTCTTGGCTGGGGTCCTACTCTGTAGATTGGCACATCAGACATTAAAAGGGGCACCCTGGTTGGGTTCCTACTCCATAGTTCAGTGTGTTAGACATTTGATGGGCCAGCCTCTCTATTGTTCAGCTGTGGATGCTGGCATGTGGGGAGAGAAAGGCTATGGTGATGGCTCCAACCATTATGCATGACTCTGTAATATCGCCTTGCCTCCATGGCTGCATGGCTTTCTTCCACAGGCGTTTCTCACCACAGTCTTCTCCCTTATATCCCCTCAGTCTATCTCTCTGCAGTTTAACAGAAGCTCTCACCCTAGGATTGCCCTACAATCCCTATGCTACAGCTCCCAACTGCTGCACCATCTAGGGGACCTGAGTCCCTGTCCAGGGTACATATGGCTGCAACAATGACTGTCTGATTCTCATTCTATTTAAGCTGCCACAGATCAACTGCTTCACTCTCAGCTTTAAATGTTTGTCCTCTGATGCAGACAATTGCCCTTATGTGGGTAATCATACCCCTGTTTCAGTTTCCCTACCCACCAAGGGTAGGTCCAGTTCCACTAACACTCCCGTTCCCCCCCCCCCCGGGTTCCTTCATCCTGAGTTTTGCGTGGTTCTATATATTATTTTCTAGTGGTCAGGTACTCCTCTCTGCTCTCAGCTGGTGTCAGAAGAAGCAAGCACTTCTATGTCTAAAGGTGTAATCCTCATGTATCCATAGGGGGAGATATATCCCACATCCACCTACTCTTCTGCCATCTTATTTTCCTCTAATTAAAAAAAGTCACTTGTGTTATTCAGCACTATTTAAAAAAAATATTTTCTAGTTCTTTGTTAATATTTTCACCATGCTTGTTCATTCTTTGCCTGAGACCAGTGAAAAGCTTCATGATCATTACTGTGAACTATTTATTGAGTAGATCATTTATATCTGCTTTATTTAATATATTTTCTGAGGTTTTTCTTTGTTACTTTATTCAGAACATAATCCTCTGTCTCCTCATGTTGCTTAGTTATCTGTGTTTATACCTATATAACAGGTAAATCATTTAGATTTTGGAGCAGCAATGTATATAGGAGATGTCCCTGTGGCACCTGAAGCATGCTTTCATCTGGCTACCAATTAAATGCTCCAGGAATGTCCCCTATATGGACTGAATACATATTTCTCTTGCAGTGGACCGACTCCTATTGGTTTACTGGTAGATAGGGCTGAACCCTCTTCTGATAAGCTGCAAGACCCTGCCTTATGTGGATACCATGGACAATTCATGGACTAGATCAACTCCCAGCACTGCTGAGTTAAGACCCAACAACATGCAGCTGATCCAGGCCAACTGGTTGATAGGGCTGAATTCTAGTGTTACAGGCCAGAATAGTGCTTCCAAAATGGCACTTGATAGTGCCAATATTAGCACAGTAGAACAAGATTCCAAAAGTGCTCTTGCAACATCTCCCTAGGGGGGAGTCCTGCTGTTTCCTCCCTCTCAAGAAGACTCTCCTGGATTACTTAGCATGTCTGATCCAAGTACCTTACAAACTATTGACTCTGCAGTGGGATTCAGAACATGTGAGATTTTGCATTCATCCTTTAAAAATGGAATTTCTATTTCCTATAGCACTCTGACTCACTTGAGGGAAAACTCTGATGGTTTTAAAAGTTCAATTTCTAAGGATCTCATTCCTGGTGAAAAACTCCAGCTGGAGAGATTCACAGTTATCAGGGAGAAACTACTATTTAAAAATAAAACATTAATTTTACTTTTTAATTGGTGGGAAATTGCTTTACAACTTTGTTTATTTCTGTCATACAATAATGCAAATCAGTCATATATGTCACTTCCCTCCTGAGTCATCCTCCCCTTCACCTATCCCAACTCTCTAGGGCATCACATAGTGCCAAGGCTGGACTTCATGTATTATTTATTTAGAAACTTTCTACTAACTGCCTCTTTTAAAAATGACCATGGATATATGTTAAAGCTATTGTCTCAATTTGTCTCACTTTCTCTTTCCCATGCTGTGTCCATAAGTCCATTCTCTACTAGGCTTATCAGTAGCATTTTTCTAGATTTCATACATATGCTTCAACATACGATACTTGTTTTTGTTGTTTGTGTTTTCTTTTTTACTTAACTTCACGCTATATAAGAATCTCTAGGCTCATTCACCTCACTGCAACTGACTCAAATGTGTTCATTTTTGTGGCTAAGTAATGATCCATTGTATAAATATAGCACAACTTCCTTATTCATTAGTCTGTTGATGGAAATATACTTTGCCTCAATGCTCAGGTTATTGTAAATAGTGCTGCAATTAAAATTGGGGTACATTTGTTTTTACACTTATGGTTTTCTCAGGTCATATGCACATTAGTGGGGTTGCTAGGTCATATGATAGATTTGGGATTCGCTGGTGGCTAAGTGGTAAAGAATCTGCCTGCCAGTGCAGGAGACCTAAGAGACTGCACAGCAGTCTCATAGATCTCAAGTTAATTTGTTTCCTCCCTCTCAAGAAGACTCTCCTGGATTACTTAGCATGTCTGATCCAAGTACCTTACAAACTATTGACTCTGCAGTGGGATTCAGAACATGTGAGATTTTGCATTCATCCTTTAAAAATGGAATTTCTATTTCCTATAGCACTCTGACTCACTTGAGGGAAAACTCTGATGGTTTTAAAAGTTCAATTTCTAAGGATCTCATTCCTGGCGAAAAACTCCAGCTGGAGAGATTCACAGTTATCAGGGAGAAACTACTATTTAAAAATAAAACATTAATTTTACTTTTTAATTGGTGGGAAATTGCTTTACAACTTTGTTTATTTCTGTCATACAATAATGCAAATCAGTCATATATGTCACTTCCCTCCTGAGTCATCCTCCCCTTCACCTATCCCAACTCTCTAGGGCATCACATAGTGCCAAGGCTGGACTTCATGTATTATTTATTTAGAAACTTTCTACTAACTGCCTCTTTTAAAAATGACCATGGATATATGTTAAAGCTATTGTCTCAATTTGTCTCACTTTCTCTTTCCCATGCTGTGTCCATAAGTCCATTCTCTACTAGGCTTATCAGTAGCATTTTTCTAGATTTCATACATATGCTTCAACATACGATACTTGTTTTTGTTGTTTGTGTTTTCTTTTTTACTTAACTTCACGCTATATAAGAATCTCTAGGCTCATTCACCTCACTGCAACTGACTCAAATGTGTTCGTTTTTGTGGCTAAGTAATGATCCATTGTATAAATATAGCACAACTTCCTTATTCATTAGTCTGTTGATGGAAATATACTTTGCCTCAATGCTCAGGTTATTGTAAATAGTGCTGCAATTAAAATTGGGGTACATTTGTTTTTACACTTATGGTTTTCTCAGGTCATATGCACATTAGTGGGGTTGCTAGGTCATATGATAGATTTGGGATTCGCTGGTGGCTAAGTGGTAAAGAATCTGCCTGCCAGTGCAGGAGACCTAAGAGACTGCACAGCAGTCTCATAGATCTCAAGTTAATTGACTCTGGCCAACAATTTTTGACTCATTCTTCCAGTTAAGAAAGATGTCTGTCTGGGAAGTATCAAATTCTTACACACTTAGTGAAAGTCCTTTAGAAGAAGGCCAAATTGAGTGAGACAGCTAAAAGTACTGGACCCAAGAGCCTCTCCTGGAACAAGCTCTATATGCTCCTAGTTTCACCTGCCAGAAACTCCTTTTCCTTTAACTGGAGGCCACCAGCAAGATGATCCACTGAAGTACTGAGATTTCTTCACCTATTTTTGTTCATTCTCTGGGTCAGGAAGAGTCCCTTGAAGGGGGCATGGAAACACACTCCAGTATTTACCTTGGATAATCTCATGAACAGAGGAACCTGGAGGATTAGAATCGATAAGGTCGCAAAAGTCCAACACGACTGAAGTGATTTAGCATGTATGAATAATTGATTTATACCTAGTAATTGATCTATACCTAGTTTTCTTAAGGAATATCCACACTGCTTTAAATAATGACATTACAATCTGTTTACATTCTCAGCAACAGTGTAAGAAATTCCCCTATTGTCTACATCGTCTCCAGCATTTATTATATGTAGATTTTTTTTTATGATGACCATTCCGACTGATGTGATGTGATACCTCTTTGTAGTTTTGATTTAAGTCAGTTCAGTTGCTCAGCCATGTCTGACTTTTGCAACCCCATGAATTGCAGCATGCCAGACCTCCCTGTCCATCACCAACACCTGGAGTTCACTCAGACTCATGTCCATCAAGTCAGTGATGCCACTCAGCCATCTCATCCTCTATTGTCCCCTTCTCCTCATGTCCCCAATTACTCACACCATCAGAGTCTTTTAGAATGAGTAGACTTTGCATGAGGTGCCCAAAGTACTGGAGTTTCAGCTTTAGCATCATTCCCTCCAAAGAACGCCCAGGGCTGATCACCTTTATAATGGACTTGTTGGATCTCCTTACAGTCCAAGGAACTCTCAAGAGTCTTCTCCAACACCATAGATCCAAAGCATCAGTTCTTCAGCGCTCAGCTTCCTTCAAAGTTCAACTTTCACATCCATACATGATGACTGGAGAAACCATAGCCTTGACTAGATGGATCTTTGTTGGCAGTGTAATGTCTCTCCTTTTCAATATGCCATCTAGTTTGGTCAGAACTTTTCTTACAAGGAGTAAGTGTCTTTTAATTTCATGGCTGCAATCACCATCTGCAGTGATTTTGGAGCCCCAAAATATAAAGTCAGCCACTGTTTCCATTGTTTCCCCTTCTATTTGCCATGAGTGATGGGACCAGATGCCATGGTCTTCATTTTCTGAGTGTTAAGATTTAAGCCAACTTTTTCACTCTTCTCTTTCACTTTCATCAAGAGGCTTTTTCATTCCTCTTCACTTTCTGCCTTAAGGGTGGTGTCATCTGCATATCTGAGGTTATTGATATTTCTCCCGGCAATCTTGATTGCAGCTTGTGCTTCTTCCAGCCCAGCATTTCTCATCATGTACTCGGCATAGAAGTTAAATAAGCAGGGTGACTATATTCAGGATTGACATACTCTTTTTTCTATTTGGAACCAGTCTGTTGTTCCATGACCGGTTCTAACTTTTGCTTCCTGACCTGCATATAGGTTTCTTAAGAAGCAGGTCAGGTGATCTGGTATTCCCATCTCTTTCAGAAATTCCCACTGTTTATTGTGATCCACACAGTCAAAGGATTTGGCATAGTCAATAAAGGAGAAAAAGATGTTTTTCTGGAACTTTCTTGTTGTTTCCATGATCCAGTGGATGTTGGCCATTTGATCTCTGCTTCCTCTACCTTTTCTAAAAACAGTGTGAACATCTGGGAATTACATGGTTCACATATTGCTGAAGCCTGGTTTGGAGAATTTTGAGCATTACTTTACTAGCATTTGAGATGAGTGCAATTGTGCAGTAGTTTGAGCATTCTTTGGCATTGCCTTTCTTCTTGACTGGAAGGAAAACTAACCTTTTCCAGTCCTGTGGCCACTGCTGCATTTTCCAAATTTGCTGGCATATTGAGTGCAGCACTTTGACAGCATCATCTTTCAGGATTTGAAATAGCTCAACTGGAATTCCATCACCTCCACTAGCTTCGTTCATAGTGATGTTTTCTAAGGCCCAATTGACTTCACATTCCTGGATGTCAGTCTCTAGGTGAGTGATAACACCATCGTGATTATCTTGGTCATGAAGATCATTTTTTGTACAGTTCTTCTGTGTATTCTTGTCACCTCTTCTTAATATATTTGGCTTCTGTTAGGTCCATACCATTTCTGTCCTTTATCAAGCCCATTTTTTTGCATGAAATGTTCCCTTGGTATCTCTAATTTTCTTGAAGAGATCTCTAGTCTTTCCCATTCTGTTCTTTTCCTCTATTACTTTTCATTGATCACTGAGGAATACTTTCTTATCTCTTTTTCTATTCTTTGGAACTCTGCATTCAGATGCTTATATTTTTCCTTTTCTCCTTTGCTTTTCACCTCTCTTTTTTGCACAGCTTTTTGTAAGGCCTCCCCACATAGCCATTTTGCTTTTTTTTGCATTTCTTTTCCATGGGGATGGTCTTGATCCCTGTCTCCTGTATAATGTCACGAACCTCATTCCATAGTTCATCAGGAACTCTGTCTATCAGATCTAGTCCCTTAAATCTATCTCTCACTTCCACTGTATAATCATCAGGGATTTGATTTATATCATACCTGAATAGTCTAGTGGTTTTCTCTACTTTCTTCAATTTGAATTTGACTTGGCAATAAGGAGTTCATGATCTGAGCCACAGTCAGCTCCTGGTCTTGTTTATATTGATTATATTCTTTGCAGTCAAAGATGGAGTAGCTCTACACAGTTTTGATTACCATTTCTCTAATAATGGGCCATGTGGAGCATCTTTTCATGTGTTTATTGGCCATCTGCATGTCTTCTTTGGAAAAATATCTGTTTAAGTCTTCTGTCCACTGTTTGATTGGGTTGGGTTACTGATACTGAGTTGTATGAGTTTTTATATATTTTGGAGTGGAACCTTTTGTCAGTTCCTCAATTTGCAATTATTTTCTCTCATTTGGAGGCTTGCTTTTCATCTTGTTTTTAGTTTACAGTTTAGTTCAGTTCAGCTGCTCAGTGTGTCCTACTCCTTGCACCACCTTGAACTGCAGCATGCCAGCTTTCCCTGTCCATCACCAACTCCTGGAGTTTACTCAAACTCATTGAGTCCGTGATGCCACCAACCATGTCATTCTCTGTCATCCACCTCTTCTTCTGGTTTCATTCTTTCCCAGCATCAGGATCTTTTTCAATGAGTCAGTTCTTCACATCATGTGGCCAAAGTATTGGAGTGTCAGATTCAAAATCAGTCCTTCCAGTTAATATTTGGACTGATTTCCTTTAGGTTGGACTGGTTGGATCACCTTGCTCTCCAAGTGATTCTCAAGCATCATCTCCAACACTAGAGTTCCAAAGCATCAGTTCTTCTTTGCTCAGCTTTCTTTATATTCTACCTCTTACATCCATACATGACTACTGGAAAAAAACATAGCTTTAACTAGAAGGAATTTTCTCATAATATTAATATCTGTGCTTTTTAATATGCTGTCTAGGTTTCTCACAGTTTCCCTTCCAAGGAACAGATCAGTTCAGTCCAGTTCAGTTGCTCAGTCATGTCCAACTCATTGCAACCCCATAAATTGCAGCATACCAGGCCTTCCTGTCCATCACCAACTCTGGGAGATCACTCAGACTCACGTTCATCAAGTCTGTGATGCCATCCAACCATCTAATCTTCTGTCATCCCCTTCTCCTCCTGCCCTTAATCCCTCCCAGCATCAGCGTCTTTTCCAAAGAGCCAACTCTTTGCATGTGGTAACCAAAGTACTGGAGTTTCAGCTTTAGCATCATTCCTTCCAAATAAATCCCAGGGCTGATTTCCTTCAGAATGGACTGGTTGGATCTCCTTGCAGTCAAAGGGACTCTCAAGAGTCTTCTCCAACACCACAGTTCCAAAGCATCAGTACTTCAGTGATCAGCTTTCTTCCCAGTCGAACTCTCACATCCATACATGACCACAGGAAAAACCATAGCCTTGACTAGATGGATCTTTGTTGGCAATGTAATGTCGCTGCTTTTCAATATGCTGTCTAGGTTGGTCATAACTTTCCTTCCAAGGAGAAAGCATCTTTTAATTTCATGGCTGCAGTCACCATCTGCAGTGATTTTGGAGCCCCCCAAAATAAAATCAGCCACTGTTTCCACTGTTTCTCCATCTATTTCCCATGAAGTGATGGGACCAGATGCCACAATCTTCGTTTTTTGAATGTTGAGCTTTAAGCCAACTTTTTCACTCTCCACTTTCACTTTCATCAAGAGACCTTTGTGTCCCTTTTCACTTTCTGCCATAAGGGTGATGTCATCTGCATATCTGAGGTTTTTGATGTTTTTCCTGGCAATCTTGATTCTAGAGTGTGCTTCTTCCAGCCCAGCTTATCTCTTGATGTACTCTGCATAGAAGTTAAATAAGCAGTGTGACATTATACAGCCTTGACGTACTCTTTTTCTGATTTGGAACCAGTCTGTTGTTCCACGTTCAGTTCTAACTGTTGCTTCCTGACCTGCATATAGATTTCTCAAGAAGGAGGTCAAGTGGTTTGGTATTCCCATCTCTTTTAGAATTTTCCACAGTTTATTGTGATCCATAAAATCAAAAGTTTTGGCATAGTCAATAAAGCAGAAATAGATGTTTTTCTGGAACTGTCTTCCTTTTTCAATGATCCAGTGTCCAAAGAACAAGTGTGTTCTGATTTCTTGGTTGCATCACCATCTGCAGTGATTTTTGAGCCCAAAATAAGTAAGTAAAGCCTATCACTGTTTCTACCGTTTCCCCATCTTTTTGTCATGAAGTGATGAGACTGGATGCCATGATCTTAGTTTTGTAAATGTCAAGTTTTTAACCAACTTTTCACTCTCCTCTTTCACTTTCATAAAGATGCTCTTTAGTTCCTCTTCATGTTCTGCCATAAGGGTGATGTCTTCTGCATATCTGATGTTATTGATATTTCTCCTAGTCATCTTGATTCCAAATTGTGGTTCATCCAGTCCGGCATTTCCCATGATATACTCATTAAGAAGTTAAATAAGCAGGGTAAAATATACTTCCTTGACATATTTCTTTCCCAATTTGGAATCAGTCTTGTCATTCTTTGTCCAGAATATATGTATATAGTTTATACTGCTGTGCAAAAGCTTTAAAGTTTAATTAGGTCTCATTTGTTTATTTTGTGTTCTTTCTATTAATCTAGTAGGTAGTTCAGAGAAAAACTTGCTGCAATTTATGTCAAAGAGCATCCTTCCTAAATTTTCCTCTAAAGATTTCATAATTTCTGGCCTTCCATTTAAATTTTTAATCCATTTTGAGCTTATATTTGTGGGTGGTGTTTAGGAAGTGTTCTAATTTCATTTTTTTTTTTTTTTTTACACTTAGCTGTCAAGTTTTCCCTGAACCACTTATTGGACAGTCTGTCTCTTCTGCATTGTATGTTTTAACTTCTTCTGTCAAAGATAAGTTGCCCATAAGTGTTTGCGTTTATCTGTCTGCACTTTCTATCTTGTTCCATTGGTCTATATTTCATTTTTCTTTTCCAGTACTGTATGGATGTGAGAGTTGGACTGTGAAGAAAGCTGAACACCAGAGTTGGTACTTTTGAACTGCAGTGTTGGAGAAGACTTTTGAGAGTCCCTTGGACTGCAAGGAGATCCAACAAGTCCATTCTGAAGAAGATCAGCCCCGGGATTCCTTTGGAAGGACTGATGCCAAAGCAGAAACTCCAATACTTTGGCCAAGGAATGCAAAGAGTTGACTCATTAGAAAATACTCTGATGCTAGGAGGGACTGGGAGCAGGAGAAGAAGGGGATGACAAAGGCTGAGATGGCTGGATGGCATCACTGACTCGATGGATGTCAGTCTCAGTGAACTCCGGGAGTTGGTGATGGACAGGGAGGCCTGGCATGCTGTGATTCATGTGGTCGCAAAGAATTGGACAGGTCTAAGTGACTGAACTGAACTGATACTGTCTTGATGACTATAGCTTTGTATTATAATTAGAAGTCATGCACGTTGATTTCTCCAGCTGTTTTTCTTTATCAAGATTGATTTGACTATTCCAGTCTTCTGTGTTTCCATGCAAATTGTGATTATTTTTGTTGTAGCTCTGTGAGAAATATCATTAATAATTTGATAGGAATTGCATTGACTTTGTTCATTGCTTTGGGTAATATCATCATTTTGATAATATTGACACTTCATATCCAAGACGACCATAAGAGGGTATAATCTGATTTTACATTGTTAGTGTATAAGAAAGCAGTATATTTTTGTATATTAATTTTATTACCTGTGACTTTTACTTTAATAAATTTATTAATTAGCTCTAGTAGTTTCTTGGTGACACTTATAGTTTTTCTTTTTATATATATATATAGTATCATATCATCTGCAAACCCTGAAAGTTTAATTTCTTCTTTTTCAATTGGTATTCCTTTTATTTATTTTTCTTCTCTGATTGACTTAAGACTTCCAATACTGTATTGAATAAGCATCCCTGTCTTGTTTCTGATCTTAGAGGAAAGGTTTTCGGTTTTTTTGATGCTGAGAATGATACTTGCTGCAGATGTGTCATAAAGTGAAATTGGTGGTAGTTCAGTTATGTCTGACTCTTTGCTACCCCATGGAGTATAGCCCACTAGGCTTCTCTGTCCATGGGATTCTCCATATAAACATATTGGAGTGGGTTTCCATTCCCTTCTACAGAAGATCTTTTTGACTCAGGGACTGAAAACAGGTCTACATTGCAGGCAGATTCTTTACCATCTGAGTCACATGGCCTTTATTATGTCGAGATAGATTCCTTCTATGCTGATTTTCTGAAGTTAGCCATTTCTTTAAACCATAAATTGCTACTGAATTTTTTTGAAGCTTTCTCTACATCTATTGAGATGATCATGTTTCTTTTTAAATTTTTTATTAGATTAGTTTATTTTAATTGGAGTCTACTTAACAATATTGTGGTGGTTTTGCCATACGTTGATATGAATAAGCCATGGGTGTACATGTATCCACATTTCCCGAACCCCTCTCCTCACCTTCCTCCCCATCCCATTCCTCTGGGTTTTGTCAGTGTGCTGACTTTGAGAGTCCTGTTTCATGCATCAAACTTGGACTGGTCATCTATTTTACATTTGACAATATACATGCTATTCTCTTAAATCATCTCACCTTCCCCTTATACCACAGCATATAAAAATTTGTTCTTTATATCTGTGTTTGTTTAGCTATCTTGTATATTGGGTAACATTACCTTCTTTTTGAATTCGATATATATGCCTTAATATAATGCATTGGTGTTTTTCTTTCTGACCATATGGTTTTCATTTTTCAATTTGTTAATATAGTGTATTGCATCGATTGATTTTTGTATATTAAAAAATCCTTGTATCCCTGGAATAAATCCCAATTGATCAAGGTGTATGAGTCTTTTAACATGCTTTTGGATTCTGTTTGATAGGTCTTTAATGAGGAGTTTGCATCTATGTTCATCAGTGACACTGGCCTATAATATTCTCTTTTTTTGTGACATCTTTTTCTGCTTTTGGTATCAGGGTGATAGTAGCCTCATAAAATGAGTTTGGGAGTTTTCCTGTGGCAATTTCTTGAACGGTTTGAAACTATAGGTGTTAGATTTTCTCTGAATTTTTGATAGAATTCACCTGTGAAGACATCTGGTCCTGCAACTTTGTTTGTTGGAAGGTTTTTTATCACAATTTCAATTTCAGTGCTTGTGATTGGTCTGTTCATATTTTCTACTTATCTCTTTTCTCAGTCTGGAAGATTTTACTTTTTTACTAATTTGTCCATTTTTTCCAGATTGTCCATTTTATCAGCATATAGTTGCTGGCAGTAGTCTCGTAATTCTTTGTATTTCTGTGTTCTCTGTTGTAACTTACACTTTTTTCATTTATAATTATATTTTATTTTATTGAATATTATATTTTTTTTCTTTCCTTGATGAGTCTGGTTATTAGCTTGTCAGTTTTGTTTATCTTCTCAAAGAACTTTAATTTTCATTGTTCTTTGTTATTCTTTCTTTCATTTGTTAAAAATTATTTCTCCTATGATCTTTATTATTTGTTTCCTTCCACTATTTTTGTTGTTTTTGTTCTTCTTCTACTTTTCTAGTTGTTTTAGGTTTAAGATAAAGTTGCTTACTTACTGCTTCTCTTGTTTCTTGAGATAGGCTCATATTCATATAAAAATTCCCTTTTAGGGGAATTTACTGCAACCTAAATTTTTGTATTGTCTTTTTTTTATTTTAATTTTTTGCTCTCATTTGTCTCCAGATATTTTTTGATTCCCATTTTGATGTCTTCAGTAACTTATTGGCTATTTAGAAACTTATCATTTAGGATCAACTTTTTTTTTTTTTGGTTGTTCTTTTGCACTTTTTTCCCCAGGTGATTGATATTTGATCTTATAGCATTGTTGTCAGAGAAAAAAAAAAGCTTAATACAATTTGTTTGTTTGTTTGTTTGTTTTAATTTACCAAGGCTTGATTTGTGACCCCAAATATGATCTACTCTGGACAATGTTTCATATGCACTTGCATAAAGTGTATTTTGGGGTGTAATATCTTATAGACAACAATTAGATTAATCTTGTCAAATGTGTCAGTTAAGTAATGTGTTTCCTTGTTAATTTTCTGTCTGGATGAACAACCTATGGGTTTGAGTGTGGTGTTAAAATCTTCCACTCTTTCTGTGTTATAATTTACTTCCCCTTTTATAGTTGTTAGCATATAGGGAAATTTCCATAGTTCATCAGGCACTCTATCTATCCGATCTAGGGCCTTGAATCTATTCCACACTTCCACTGTATAATCATCAAGGGTTTGATTTAGGTCATACCTCAATGGTCTAGCAGTTTTCCCTACTTTCTTCAATTTGAGTCTGAATTTGGTAATAAGGAGTTTATGATCTGAGCCACAGTCAGCTCCTGTTCTTGTTTTTGTTGACTGTATAGAGTGTCTCCATCTTTGGCTGCAAAGGATACAATCAGTCTGAATTTGGTGTTAACCATCTGGTGATGTCCATGTGTAGAGTCTTCTGTTGTTGGAAGAGGGTGTTTGCTATGACCAGTGCATTTTCTTGGAAAACTCTATTAGTCTTTGTCCTGCTTCTTCCGCATTCCAAGGCCAAATGTAATGTGTTTCCTTGTTAATTTTCTGTCTGGATGAACAACCTATGGGTTTGAGTGTGGTGTTAAAATCTTCCACTCTTTTTGTGTTATAATTTACTTCCCCTTTTATAGTTGTTAGCATATAGGGAAATTTCCATAGTTCATCAGGCACTCTATCTATCCGATCTAGGGCCTTGAATCTATTCCACACTTCCACTGTATAATCATCAAGGGTTTGATTTAGGTCATACCTCAATGGTCTAGCAGTTTTCCCTACTTTCTTCAATTTGAGTCTGAATTTGGTAATAAGGAGTTTATGATCTGAGCCACAGTCAGCTCCTGTTCTTGTTTTTGTTGACTGTATAGAGTGTCTCCATCTTTGGCTGCAAAGGATACAATCAGTCTGAATTTGGTGTTAACCATCTGGTGATGTCCATGTGTAGAGTCTTCTGTTGTTGGAAGAGGGTGTTTGCTATGACCAGTGCATTTTCTTGGAAAACTCTATTAGTCTTTGTCCTGCTTCTTCCGCATTCCAAGGCCAAATTTGTCTGTTACTCCAGGTATTTCTTGACTTCTTACTTTTGCACTCCAGTCCCCTATAATGAAAAGGACATCTTTTTGGGGTGTTAGTTCTAAAAGGTCTGTTAGGTCTTCATAAAACCGTTCAACTTCAGCTTCTTCAGTGTTACTGGTTGGGGCATAGACATGGATGACTGTGATATTAAATGGTTTGCCTTGGAAACGAACAGAGATCATTCTGTCATTTTTGAGATTGCATCCAAATACTACATATCAGACTCTTGTAGACCATGATAGCTACTCTATTTCTTCTGAGGGATTCCTGCCTACAGTAGTAGATATAATGGTCATCTGAGTTAAATTCATCCATTCCAGTCCATTTTAGTTCTCTGATTTCTAGAATGTCGACGTTCACCCTTGCCATCTCTTGTTTGACCACTTCCAATTTGCCTTGATTCATGGACCTGACATTCCAGGTTTGTTCCTGACCTTCAACGTGTGATAGCTCCTCTAGGCCCTCCTGAGCCTGCACAGCCACCACTCCTCCAGTTGCTCCTCTGGGCTGCCGGCCCTGGCCTCGGAAGTGAATGGCTCCTTCCAGCTGCCTCCCTTGGCTTCAAGTTCTAGGTGGCTCATCAGGGTCACCCCTCTGGCCTCAGGTGCGAGGTGGCTTCTCCTGACCACCCCTGACCTCGGATGTGGGGTGTCTTCAAGAGGTGGCAAGAATACACAGAATAACTATACAAAAAAGCTCTTACCAACCCAGATATTCATGATGAGGTGATATCTAATCTAGAGCCAGACATTTTGGAATGTGAAGTCAACTGGGCCATAGAAAGCATTACTACGAACAAAGCTAGTGGAGGTGATAGAATTCCAGTTGAGTTATTTCAAATCCTGAAAGATTATTCTGTGAAAGTGCTGCACTCAATATGACAGCAAATTTGGAAAATGCAGCAGTGGCCACAGGACTGGAAAATGTCCGTTTTCATTCTAATCCCAAAGAAAGGCAATGCCAAAGAATGCTCAAACTACCACACGATTGCACTCATCTCACATGCTAGTAGAGAAGGCAATGGCAACTCACTCCAGTACTCTTGCCTGGAAAATCCCATGGACGGAGGAACCTGGTAGGCTGCAGTCCATGGGGTCGCGAAGAGTCGAACATGACTGAGGGATTTCACTTTCACTTTTCATTTTTATGCATTGGAGAAGAAAATGGCAACCCAATCCAGTGTTCTTGCCTGGAGAATCCCAGGGACAGGGGAGCCTGGTGGGCTGCCGTCTACGGGGTCACACAGAGTCAGACACGACTGACACGACTTAGCAGCAGCAGCACGTGCTAGTAAAGTAATGCTCAAAATTCTCCAAGCCAGACTTCAGCAATACATGAACTGTAAACTCCCTGATGATCAAGCTGGTTTTAGAAAAGGCAGAGGAACCAGATATGAAATTGCCAACATCTGCTGGGTCATTGAAAAATCAAGAGTTCCCGAAATCATATATTTCTGCTTTATTGGCTATGCCACAGCCTTTGATCTTGTGGATCAGAATAAACTGTTGAAAATTCTGAAAGACAAGAGAATATCAGACCTCCTAACCTTCTTCTTGAGAAATCTGTATGCAGGTCAGAAAGCAACAGTTAGAACTGGACTCGTAACAACAGACTGGTTCTAAATAGAAAAAGGAGTACGTCAAGGCTGTATATTGTCACTCTGACTATTTATCTTATATGCAGAGTACATCATGAGAAACGCTGGATTGAAAGAAACACAAGCTGGAATCAAGATTGCTGGGAGAAATATCAATAACCTCAGATAAGCAGATGGCACCATCCTTATGGCAGAAAGTAAAGAACTAAAAATCCTCTTGATGAAAGTGAAAGAGGAAAGTGAAAAAGTTGACTTAAAGGTCAACATTCAGAAAAAGATCATGGCTTCCCATCCCATCACGTCATGGGAAATAGATGGGAAAACAGTGGAAACAGTGTCAGACTTTATTTTGGGGGGCTCCAAAATCACTGCAGATGGTGACCACAGCCATGAAATTAAAAAACGCTTACTCTGTTCAAGAAAAGTTATGACTAACTTTGATAGTATATTGAAAAGCAGAGATATTACTTTGCCGACAAAAGTCTGTCTAGTCAAGGCTGTGGTTTTTCCTATGGTCATGTATGGATGTGAGAATTGGACTATGAAGAAGGCTGAGCTCCAGAGAATTGATGCTTTTGAACTGTGATGTTGGAGAAGACTCTTGAGAGTCCCTTGAACCGCAAGAAGATCCAACCAGTCCACTCTGAAGGAGATCAGCCCTGGAATTTCTTTGGAAGGAATGATGCTAAAGCTGAAACTCCAGTACTTTGGCCACCTCATGCGAAGAGTTGAGTCATTGGAANTTTGAACTGTGATGTTGGAGAAGACTCTTGAGAGTCCCTTGAACCGCAAGAAGATCCAACCAGCCCACTCTGAAGGAGATCAGCCCTGGAATTTCTTTGGAAGGAATGATGCTAAAGCTGAAACTCCAGTACTTTGGCCACCTCATGCGAAGAGTTGAGTCATTGGAAAAGACTCTGATGCTGGAAAGGATTGGGAGCAGGAAGAGAAAGAATCGACAGAGGATGAGATAGCTGGATAGCATCACAGACTCAATGAACGTCAGTCTGAGTGAACTCTGGGAGACTGTGATGAACAGGGAGGCCTGGCGTGCTGCAATTCATGGGATCATAAAGAGTCGGATACGACTGAGCAAATGGACTGTACTAAAGGGAATCCCTTCCCTGTCTCTTGTAACAGTCTTTATTTTGAAGTTGTTTTATTTAGTATGACTATTGCTACCCTCACAGTCGTTATATTTGCATTTGCATGGGATATCTTCTTCCAGTCCCACACTTTCAGTGTGTATGTGTCCCTAGGTCTAAGGTGGGTCTTTTGTAGACAGCACATTTACTGGTCATACTTTTGAATAAATTTAGCCATTTTTTTTCTTTGATTGGAGCATTTAGTCAATTTATATCTAAGGTAATTATTAATATATATGATCTTATTTTCATTTATTTATGATTTGGGTTTGCTTTTATAAGTCTTTTCTTTCTCCTATGTTTACTGTCTAGAGAAGTTCCTTTAGCATTTGTTATTGAGTTGGCTTGGTCTTGATGAATTCCCTTAATTTATTATTTATAAAACTTATTATTCCTCTATCAAATCTGAATGAGATACTTGCTGTCTGGTGTAATCTTGGTTGTAGGTTTCTTTTTTTTTTTCCCAGCACTCTAAGTTTATCCTGACACTCCCTTCTGGCCTACAGAGTTTCTGCTGAAATATCAGCAGTTAACCTTATTGGGCTTACCTTGTAAGTTACCTGCTACATTTCCCCTGCTTCTTTTAATATTTTTTTATTTGTGTTTCATTTGTGTTAGTTACATTAAAATGTGTTTTGATGTGTTTCTTTTTCAGTTTATCCTATTTGGAAATTTCTGGGCTTCCTAAATTCTAGTGGCTATTTCCTTTCCCATGGTAGAGAAATTTTCAAGTATAAACTCTTCAAATATTTTCTCATACACTTTCTTTCTCTCTTCTTCTTCTGAGACTCCTGTAATGTGAATGTTGGTCCACTTAAATTGTCCCAGAAGTCTCTGAGACTTCCCTCACTTATTTTCATTCTTTTCTTCTTTATTCTTCTCTGCTTCAGTTATATCCACCATTCTATCCTCCATCTTACTTTTCCCTTATCTTCCTTCTGCTTCGGTTATTCTCCTGTTAGTTCCCTCTAAAGTATTTTTTTTTTAATCTCCATTCAATTTATTATTTAATTCCTGTTCAACTGTCATCATCTCTCTGAAGTCTATTATTGGCCCCAAGTATAGGTGATCATTTCTTCAATTGTGTTCCCAAAGTTTCTTTTTATTTATTTATTTATTTTTAAAATTTTATTTTTACTTTATTTTACTTTACAATACTGTATTGGTTTTGCCATACATTGGCATGTATCTGCCACAGGCATACACGAGGTCCCAATCTTGAACCCCCATCACTCCTCCCACCCCATACCATCTCCCTGGATCATCCCCAAGTATCCTGCATCCTACATGGAATATAGACTGGCGCTTCACTTCCCACATGATAGTATACATGTTTCAATGCCATTCTCCCAGATCATCCCACCCTCTCCTTCTCCCTCTCTTTCTCCCTCAGAGTCCAAAAGTCCATTCTATACATCTGTGTCTCTTTTGCTGTCTCGCATACAGGGTTATCATTACCATCTTTTTAAATTCCATATATATATGTGTCAGTAATTGGTGTTTTTCTTTCTGGCTTACTTCACTCTGTATAATCAGCTCCAGTTTCATCCACTTCATTAGAACTGACTCAAATGTATTCTTTTAATGGCTAATACGCCATTGTGTATGTGTACCACACCTTTCTTATCCATTCATCTATTGATGGACATCTAGGTTGCTTCCATGTCCTGGCTATTATAAACAGTGCTGCAGTGAACATTGGAGTATATGTGTCTCTTTCAATTTTGGTTTCCTCGGTGTGTATGCCCAACAGTGGGATTGCTGGGTCATAAGGCAGTTCTATTTGCCTTTTTTAAAGGAATCTCCACACTGTTCTCCATAGTGGCTGTACTAGATTGCATTCCCAGCAACAGTGTAAGAGGGTTCCCTTTTCTCCACACCCTCTCCAGCATTTATTTATTGCTTGTAGACTTTTGGATTGCATCCATTTTGACTGGTGTGAAATGGTACCTCATTGTGGTCTTGATTTGCATTTCTCATAATGAGTGATGTTGAGCATCTTTTTTATGTGTTTGTTAGCCATTCGTATGTCTTCTTTGGAGAGATGTATTTCAGTACTCTGTTGTTCACTGTTGATTGTTCTTTATTTCGTCTTTTCCTGGTTATTATTATTTTTTTTAATCTTCTCAATCTGTGCCTGTTTTCTATGTATCTGTGTCTGCATTTTATTTCTGAGGTTTGGATCATCTTTATTAGCATTACTCTGAGTTGTTTACAGTAAGAGTATAAATTTTATCTTCCTTTTTTTTTT
>SJYG01000245.1:2798439-2815490 GCA_006410535.1 Litocranius walleri | reverse complement strand
AGGGGTGTGCCTTCCATTTCAGGAAAATCTATTATAATGTGCCAATAAAAATATTATGACAACTATTTTTTTTTCCATTGAGAAATAAAAATATCAGCAACCTTAATTTTTGGTAGCTTCTAATAATATTACTAAGTTTTCACTTTTATTATATTTTTTCTTTATGGATATTATCCTGTATTTATAGTCATTCATACCCTTATGTGTCTTAGCATATTTCTACTTTGTTCAAATTACAAGTGACTAAGTAACAAATTTCAAGAAGATTCATTCTGAAAAATCCATGAAGCAATATATTGGGAACATTAAAGAGAGTGAAGGGAATCATGTCATTTTCCATTGGGAGATTTTTACCCATCAGCAGCGTATTAGAAATGCATGTTTTAGAAAAGGAAGCAAACTATATTGTACTTTCCTCCCAAAAGACACATTTCTCAGCCATGAGCAGCATTTTTTTGGCAAAGATATTTTTTTGCAAATGGAAAGCTCATGAGTTTAATTTATTTAGCATTATTTCCGATACAAATAAAAATTGGTACACACAATTTTAAATTCCATTGTAAGAATAAACTACTCACTTCATAGGAAAATGCCATTTAATCATGAGAGGTCATATTTATTCACAACATTTTCCAATATGGTTTATTAGAATTTAAAATAAGCTACAAACATTGCTGAAATTATCTAAAAATATATATGAAGTAGAAGTGCACAGTGTAAAGTTTTTTGCCAGTACAGGCTGGAAGTTTTGTTAAAAATCAGTAAAAAAATTTTTCTATTTTTGAGCTATAACAATGAAATATTAATATCTACCTATTATTTCTGGAATATTCAGTGATCCTTCACCTAAAAAATAAGGCATGGTTTTATTTAATAAGGAAAGACAATATAGTTCAAGAAGTATCAGAAAACTTTATGGTTGATTAATCATTGTGAGACTTGGAACACAAGAGCTTTTAATAATCTTTTTATTCTGCTTTGTTTCAGACAGCTGGCATGTTAAAAAAATACATGTAGGTAACTATATTTAATTAATTTATATAATAAACATATACATTCAGTATATATATTCTACTAACATTTTATTCCTCTACTCATTGTTTACGTATTCAAACTTTAATAAAGTGATTAAAACTATCAAAATTGTAATATCTCTGTATGGATTATTCTTTTGAGATTTTTACCACTGGATGAAAATAGGACCAGAGAATTTTCCTGGAAATGATTCTTAGGATTTCCTTAATATTATGAAGAAATGTAAATTTATAGAGCTGACATGACAACACCTTAGCTCTCTAGAGCTCTAGATCTGACAAGCTATACATCAAGAAAGAACCATCAGCCATTAAACCCCAGGGAAGTCATTATAAAGCTCACACTTGCAGTATTTATCACCAAAGAAATCAATTGTAAAATGCTTAAATAACTCAGAGTCAGAGTTTTTCAACATAAAACCAATAGTGAAAATGGAATGAAGCATAGATAAAACTTTGAAGAATTTAAACAATTTAATGTGAACACAAGAATCTGTTGAGGTGAACCAAATACCAAGAGTGCCCTGGCACTTGGGACTAAGAAACAGTCCATATTAAATAAATAAGTCCTGAAGTAATGGAAATTTAAAACTTACTAATTTTTAACTAATTTCATAAAAGCACAGGGATATTTTTTTCTAGTTAAAATTTTCCAAAGTTAATAAAATTATATACTTAAAAAGGTATTATTTTCAGTGTGTAAACTTATTCTCATTCATAAAAAAAATCATTGCAAATAAAAATTAGGAAATTTCAGTGACTTTACAAAGAAAGCATATTCAAAAGTGAAAATACTGTTTTTAATCTACTTTAAAAATATCAATTATATAGTGGAGCTAATTCTATCAGATTAAGTATTTTTTAAAGTCACTAAGTAATAAACTTTCTAGACTTTTAGACTAAAACTAGATATCAGAATAAACAGAAATATATCAAGATTTTGAGTTAATATACATTAGACATCTAGCATTCTATTCATATTTCATCAAACAAGTGACCAAAATGTAAATTTTTAGTTAGGCAAAATTTTCGTATTTTAAAGAATATATTGTATTTGCACATGCACGTATATACAAGCTTTTCTGCTACACCTGATACAGGCATAAGAAAGAATAGCAACAACAACAACAACAAAAGAGATGAAGAAATTGGAAAACATAACCTAAATGAAATGTGATTACTGAATATGAAATGTTAAACAAACTAGATAGAAGTAAAAGAAAAAGCAAAAATAAAAGATCATCATAAAGTCCTGCTTGTTCAGAATCACATCTAGATCTCTGGAAAAAAAAAAAAAAAAAGAACAAAAACCTGGGCATTTGTATTTTTCAAAAAATTGCGAGATAATTCTAATGTGCATATGGATTTTAGAAAAGTGATTCTAGGTTTTCCTATTATCTAATAGTTTTAGTGGTGTGTTTGAAGATCACCTGGAGAAGGGAAAGGCTACCCACTTCAGTATTCTGGCATGGAGAATTCCATGGACTGTATAGTCCATAGAAATGCAAAGAGTCGGACACGACTGAGTGACATTAACTTTCACTTTTGTGATGTGTGTGTATTGTGTATTAAGTTGCTTCAGTTATGTCTGACTTTTTGTGACCCTGTGAACTGGAGCCAGTCAGGCTCCTCTGTCCATAGGATTCATCAGGCAAGAATACTGGTGTAGGCTGTCATGCCCTCCTCCGTGGGGTCTTCCCAATACAGGGATTGAATCAGCATCTCTTGTAGCTCCTGCATTGGCAGGTGAGTTTTTTTTTGTCACTAGTGCCACCTGTGAAGTCCTATTCTACCATTTTCTGTTGACCAATCATGATACAGTGGTATTAAAATGAATAATAGTTACATAATTATAATAACAAAAGGTGTTTATCAGTTTTTATAATAAAGATCCAGACCCCCCCAAAAAAACTGTAACCACAATTGCAAGCCATAATGGAAACATGCTTAACAATATAAAAATATTACATACAATATGGGAGTCTAAGTAGTGTGATGTGATAAATAGATGCATAGTGTGTCACGGCTAGAAACTGGACCCAGTGGCCCACGGTAATGGCCTTAGAGCCATTATAGCAACTGCCCTTTGGGTTAATAAATTCTCATCACACTCAGCATTTCTGTCAGTGACCTCAACTTTCAGGAAATTATTTTGTTGTCTGTTCCTCACGTAACGGACTTAACATTGTAATAATCTTAAACTGTTATCCTTCTTGCCTTTGTCCACCAGTAAATCCCTTCTTACTCTTCATGGTTGCCTACAGAAAACTTCCCTGAATAGTGATGATTTAGAGTTCACTGATGGTTCTTATTTAAAAGATTACCATACAAATATTGTTCTGGGTATACTATTGCAACTCCTTCTGATGTGGTGGCAGCATCTTTTACCTTTGTTTACTTTAGCCAGACAGGCTGAATTATATGCTCTTACATGGGCTTGCACTTTAGCTAAGTGTAAAATTGCCAATTTATGTATATAATATAATGTACACATAATAGTATACATATAGTAGATATGCTTTTGGAGCAGTTCATGACTTTCAAATGTTTCAGAAGAAAGATGACTTTCTTACTTCTAGTGGAAGTAAAATTTGAAATGGTCCCTATGTTTAGAAATTATTACATGTAATATTTTAACCTACCGCTAATGCTATTATTAAGATTTCAGGATATTACAATTGTCACTCTCTGGAAGCTAAGGATAATGATATTGCTGACATTTCCATAAAATATGATGCCCTAAATAGACCAATAGTAGCTGAACATTTATCATGGTCCAATGGGTCAGTTACCCAAGTGATAATTTAGAAAAATTGTCCAGAGAAGTTCAACAATTGGTCTCAGGAAAAGAAAAACAAGATTGGAAATTCAACAATTGTTAGTTTGATAAAAAAGAGAAAGCTCTGGTTTAGATCAAACTACCCATACTGGAGACTAAATTTCCATGCCTCCCCTTTTTACATGCATTAAACTATTAATCTTTTGACAAAATGATGTCCTTCACAAATCTATATTGTTAAGTAAACATTCAAAAATCATAAAGCTGCCTAACTCACTTGTCCTAGTTTTCTGAAGTACAACTAAAAAAAGTCTATTTGTACTGCTCCTTGACATTTGAATCTGATTAATGAACAATTCAAGGTCTGGCAAGTGGATTTCATACAACTTTATCTATCTAATGGATATATATATATATGGATATATATATATATATATATATATTAGTCATGGTCTGTATGTTTTCAAGCTGGACAGAAGTATTCCCTTGTAATCTGTTCAAAAAAATAAAAAATATATATCCTACCTGGTAAAGTCCTCTATACTTCATTGTGATAGAGTGGCCTCATTTATTGATTGGGTACAATTTTGTATAGACTAGTTAGCCTCATCTAGTCTTCCAAACTTTTTACTGTGTTTTCTACCCTCAATCCTCCAATTTAGTCAAATGCACTAATTTAGTAAATTTTAACTGCTAGTAATTGTTCATTTTCAATTGGAAACCTTTTAAAAGCTCTCATAATACATTAGCAAAAACATTGCAGTTGGTCTTTCTAAATCTCAGAGCCAACCCTTTTGGAATTCATAAACTCACAGGATGACCAGTGCACTTGGCTCCTTCTTCTTTTGACCAGCAACCAATGGAAGGAAAGATATTCCAATATGTTATATGTACTAATAACATCTATTAAAAATATCCATGTTTTTCTGAGCAATTTTTTTCCCAGTACACTGTTGGGAGATGAAGGGCTTGAGCCTGGCACCTTGCTAATGGGAGATTTTATTTAGAAAGGCACCTCCAGAAGAATCCTCTTTAAATTTCCTGGAAAGGCTCCTATCAGATTCTGCTAAATTAACTTCCTGCTGCCGCACTCCAAGGAACTGGATTTTGAATTCATATGACACACCAGAAGAACATAGAAAACCATATGTGTGACTAGATCCGCAAATCATCTAGTGCCTGAAACTAAAGATTTCCTGGAGATGAAACAAATAACATATGCTGACAGCTTTCCCAAGATATACAGATAGGTTTGTTGCAAGTTTGTCACCAAATTTTTGATGATGACAAAACACATCAGATCGTCTTCAGTGATCATAACCTGGATAACATATGGACTTCAGATAAAATGGATCGGAGAGTTTTCCCTCTTACCACCCCCCACCATGTGCTCACATGTGACTTCAATATAATTCAACTGTGCATTTTCCTTTCCATGAAGGAAGGTATTTCCTGGCATTGCGGCTGCTGCTACTGCTAAGTTGTTTCAGTCGCGTCTGACTCTGTGTGACCCCATAGATGCAGCCCACCAGGATACTCCATCCCTGGGACATCTCCAGGTAAGAACACTGAAGTGGGTTTTTCCTGGCACTGAGGAAAAAAATAACTGAAAACAGAAAACCTGATGCTTTAAAAAAATTATATATATATATATAATTTTTTTAGTTTTTAATTTATTTTAATATTATATTGGTTTTTCCATATATATAATTTTTAATTGAAGGATAATTGCTTTAAATGATTTTGTTGTTTTCTGTCAAACATAAACATAAATCAGTCATAGGTATACATATATCCCCTCCCTTTTGAACTTTCCTTTGGTCTCCCTCTGCATTCTACCCCTTCAGTTGATATAAAGCCCCTGTATGAATTTTCTGAGACATACAGCAAATTCCCCTGGGCTACCTGTTCTACACAGTGTGATGTAACTTTCCATGTTACTCTCTCCATACATCTCACCCTCTTCTCTCCTCTCCCCATGTCCATATGTCTATTCTTTATGCCTGTTTCCCCATTGCTGTCCTGCAAATAAATTCTTCAGTATCATTTTTCTAGATTCTGTATATATGCATTAGAATACCATATTTATCTTTCTCTTTCTGGCTTACTTCACTCTGTATAACAGGCTGTAAGTTCACCCATCTCATCAGAACTGACTCAAATGTGTTCCTTTTTATAGCTGAGTAATATCCTATTGTGTATATGTACCACAGCTTCTTCATCCATTCACTTGCCAGTGGACATTCTAGGTTGCTTCCACATCCCAGCTATGGTAAATAGTGCTGTAATTAACATTGTGGGACATGTGTCTCTTTCAATTCTGGTTTCCTCAGGTGTGTATGCCAAGAAGTGGGATTTCTGGGTCATATGACAGTTCTATTTCCAGTTTTTTAAGGAATCTCCACACTCTTCTGTATAGTGGCTGTACTAGTTTTCTTTCCCATCAACAATGGAAGAAGAGAGAAATGTTTGTTTAGGCATTTTTCCCACTTTTCAATTGGGTTGTTTCTCTGGTATTGAGTTTTATGAGCAGTTTGCATATTTTGGAAATTAATCTTTCATCACTTGTTTCATTTGCTATTGTTTTCTCTCATTCTAAGGGTGATCTTTTCACCTTATTTATAGTTTCTTTTGCTGTACAAAAGTTTTAAGTTTAATAAGATCCAACTTGTTTGCTTTTGTTTTTATTTCCAATTATTCTAGGAGATGGGTTATTAGGATCTTCTTTCAGTTCATTGAGTGTTCTACCTATATTTTCCTCTAAGTTTTTTTTTTTTTTAATAGTTCTGGTCTTATATTTAGGTATTTAATCCATTTTGAGTTTATCTTTGTGTATGGTCTTAGGAAATGTTCTAATACCATTCTTTTACATGTAGCTATCCAGTTTTCCTAGCATCATTTATCAAAGAGGTTGCCTTTTATCCATGGTATGTTTTTGCCTCTTTTGTCAAAAATAATGTACCCATAGGTGAATGAGTTTATTTTTGGGCTTTCTATCTTGTCCCATTGGTATATATTTTTGTTTTTGTGCCAGTACCATATTGTCTTGATGACTGGAGCTTCATAGTATAACATGAAGTATGAACGTTTATTCCTCCAGCTTCATTCTTCTTTCTCCAGACTGCTTTGGCTATTCAGGGTCTTTTATGTTTCCATATGAATTGTGAAAGTTTTGTTCTAGTTCTGAGAAAAATGCCATTAGTGATTTGATACGGATTGTATTGAATCTGTAGATTATGTTCAGTAGTATATTTATTTTCACAATATTGATTCTTTCTACCCAGGTACATGGAATATTTCTCCATCTGTTTATGTCATCTTTGATTTCTTTCATCACAGTCTTATAATTTTCTGTGTACAGTTCTTTGTCTCCTTAGCTAAATTTATTCCTAGATATTTTATTTTATTTTTTCTGCAATAGTGAATGAGATTGACCTTTAATTTCTCTTTCTGATTATTTCATTGTTAGTATATAGAAATGAAAGTGATTTCTGTGTATTTATTTTGTATTCTGCAAGTCTGCTAAATTTACTGATTAGTCCTAGTAATTGTGATACTATCTTTAGGGTTTTCTATGTACCGTATCATGTCATCTGCAAACAGTGAGAGCTTTACTTCTTTTCTGATCTGAATTCCTTTTCTTTATCTTTCTTCTCTGATTGTTGTAGGTATAACTTCCAAAACTATGTTGAATAATAGTGGTGAAAGTGGACACCCTTGTCTTGTTCCTGATCTAAGGGAGAATGCTTTCAGTTTTTCACCACTGAGAATAATATTTGCTGTAGGCTTATCATATATGTTCTTTACTATATTGAGGTAGGTTTCTTCTATGCCCATTTTCTGAAGAGTTTTAATCATAAATGAGTGCTGAATTTTGTCAAATATATTTTTCTGAATCTATTGAGATGATCATTTGATTTTTATCTTTCAATTTTTTAACATAATGTATAACATTAATTTGTGCATATTGAAGAATCCTTGCATCCTTGGAATAAACCCTAATCATGGTGTATGAGCTTTTTGATGTGCTTCTGAATTCTGTTTGCTCTAATCATATTCATCAGTGATATTGGACTGTAGTTTTCTTTTTTTCTTGTGTTGTCTTTGTCTGGTTTTGGTATCAGGGTGATAGTGTCCTAATAGAATTAGTTTCGAAGTGCTCCTTCCTCTGCAATTTTCAAAATAGTTTTAGAAAGATAGGCATAGTTCTTCTATAATATTTGATAGAATTCTCCAGTGAAGTCATCTCTTCCTGGTCTTTTGCTTTTTGGGGGATATTTTTCAACACAGCTTCAATTTCAGTGCTTGTTATTGGGTTGTTCATAATTTATCTTATTTCCTGGTTCAATCTTAGAAAAGACTTAACTTTTCTAAGAATCTTTTTATTTCTTCCAGGTTATCAATTTTATTGCCATACAGTTGATCATAATAATCTCTTATAATCCTTTGTATTTCTGCATTTTCTGTTGTAACCTCTCCTTTTTCATTTCTAATTGTGTGGATTTGATATTTTTTTCTTGATAAGTCAGGCTAAAGATTTTTCAATTTTGTTTACATTGTCAAAGAATCAGCTTTTAGTTTTATTAATCTTTACTATTGTTTATTTAATTTTTTTCCATTTATTTCTGCTCAAAGATTTATGAATTATTTTTTTCTGCTCATATTGTATTTTATTCTTCTTTTCCCAGTTGTTCTAGATGTAAAGTCAGGTTGTCTATTTGATGTTTTTCTTGTTTTTTTGAGGAAGGATTGTATTGCTATAAACTTTCCTATTAGAATGGCTTCCACTAAATTCCATGTTTTTTGAGTTGTCATGTTTTCATTGCCATTTGTTTCTAGAACTTTTTTAAAGTTTCCCTTTTGATTTCTTCAGTAACCTGTTGGCTGTTTACAAACATATTATTTAATCTGCATTGTTTGTGTTTTTTACAGTATATATATATATGTATACACACACACACATATATATATATGTATATAGTAGTTGATATTTAGTTTCATAACATTGTGGTTGGAGAAGATGCTTGATATGATTTAAATTTTCTTAAATTTACTGAGGTTTGATTTGTGACCCAAGGTGTGGACTATCCTGGAAAATATCCCAGGTGCACTTTATAAAGAGGTTCATTATTCTGCATTTGAAAATATCAGTGAGATCCATCTCATCTAATATATCATTTAAGAGTTGTATTTCTTTATTTTTTTTTTCATTTTGATGATCTGTCCATTGTTGAAGTCTCTTGCTATTATTATGTTAGTATCAACTTGTCTGTTAGTGTTTGCCTTATGTATTGAGGTGCTCCTACATTGGGTGCATAGATATTTACGATTGTTAGGTCTTCTTGAATTGATCCCATGATCAGTATGTAGTGTCCTTCCTTATCTCTTGTAATCGTCTTTATTTTAAGGTCTATTTCGTCTGATATGAGGCTTGCTACTCTGGCTTTCTTTTGCTTCCCATTTTCATGGAATATATGTTTCTATCCTGACACTTTCAGTATATATGCTTGTTTATGTTTGAAGTGGATTTCTTTAGACAGTATACATTTGTGTCTTGTTTGTGTATCCATTCAGCCAGTCTGTATCTTTTTGTTAAAGCATTTAATCCATTTACATTTAAACTAATTGTTGATACATATGTCGTAAGGTCGTTTTCTTAGTTGCTTAGGGTTTGATTTTGTAGATCGTTTTCTTCTCTTACATTTCTTGACTTATCAGTCCTTTTAACATTTGCTCTAAAGCTGGTTTGGTGGTACTGAATTCTCTTAACTTTTGCTTGTCTGAAAAGCTTTTTATTTCTCTATCAATTTTGACTGAGATCCTTGTCAGGTGCACTAATCTTGGTTGTAGATTTCCCCCTTTTGATACGTTAAATACATCTTGCCATTTCCCTCTGGCCTGCAGAATTTCTGCTGAAAGATCAGCTGTTAAGCATATAGGGTTTCCCTTTTATGTTACTTGTTGCTTTTCCCTTGCTGCTTTTAATATTTTTTCTTTGTTTTTATTCTTTGTTAGTTTGATTAGTATGTGCCTTGGTATGTTTCTCCTTGGATCTTTCCTGTATGGAATTCTCTGTGCTTCTTGGATTTGATTGATTATTTCCTTTTCCATGTTGGGGAAATTTTCAACTATAATCTCCTAATTTTTTTTTCATACCCTATATTTTCTCTTTTTTTCTGGAACACCTTTAATTCAAATATTGGTGCATTTGATATTGTCCCTGAGGTCTCTGAGACTGTTCTCAGTTCTTTTTATTCTTTTTACTTTATTCTACTCTTCAGAAGTTACTTTCACCATTTTATCTTCCAGCTCACTGATACTTTCTTCTGCTTTAGATATTCTGCTATTGATTCCTTCTAGAGTATTTTTAATATTAATAATTGTGCTGTTTGCCTCTGTATGTTTATTCTTTATTTTTTCTAGCCTATTGTTAATTGACTCTTGCATTTTATGCATTACATTTTCAAGTTTTTTTTTTTAATTTTTATTTTTACTTTATTCTACATTACAATACTGTATTGGTTTTGGCATACATTGACAATGAATCAGCCACAGGTGTACACGAGCTCTCAATCTCGAAGCCCTCTCCCACCTCCTACCCCATATCATCTCTCTGGATCATCCCAGTGCACCAGCCCCAAGCATCCTCTATCTTGTATCGAACATAGACTGGTGCTTCATTTCTTACATGATAGTATACATGTTTCAATGCCATTCTCCCAAACCATCCCACCTTCTCCCTCTCCCTCAGAAGCCAAAAGTCTGTTCTATACCTCTGTGTCTCTTTTGTTGTCTCACATACAGGGTCATCATTACCATCTTTCTAAATTCCATGTATATGTGTCAGTATACTGTATTGGTGATTTTTTTTTCTGGCTTACTTCACTCTGTGTAATCAGCTCCAGTTTCTCCCATCTCATTAGAACTGATTCAAATTTATTCTTTTTAAGGGCTGAGTAATACTCCATTGTGTATATGTACCACAGCTTTCTTATCCATTCATCTGCTTATGGACATCTAGGTTGTTAGGTTTTTGATTATCTATACTATCATTATTCTGAATTCTCTTCGGGTAGATTGCCTATTTTCTCTTTGCTTATTTGGACTTTTGGGTTTGTAGTTTGTTCCTTCATTTGTGTAGTATTTCTCTGCTTTCTCCTTTTATTTTTACTTATTGTGTTTGAGGCCCCCCTTCCCAGGCTTCAAGGTGGAATTATTTCTTTCTTTTTGGTTCTGCCCTCCTATGGTTGGTCCAGTAGTTTGTGTAAACTTCATATAGCATGAGATTTGTGCTGATTTTTGTTGTTGCTCTTGTTTTTATTTTGATGGACAAGGATGAGTATTCTGGTAATCATGTCTGCTGATGATTGGGTTTGTATGTTGGTTTTGTTCATTGTTTAGATGAGGCTTCCTGCTCAAGATACTATGAGTGGTTGGATGATGTCAGGTCTTGTATTCAGGTGGTTTCCTTTGTGTGAGTTCTCACTATTTGATACTCCCTAGGGGTAGTTTTTCAGAGAAGGCAATGGCACCCCACTCCAGTACTCTTACCTGGAAAATTCTATGGATGGAGGAGACTGGTAGGCTGCAGTCCATGGGGTCGCTGAGGGTTGGACATGATTGAGTAACTTCACTTTCACTTTTCACTTGCATGCATTGGAGAATGAAATGGCAACCCACTCCAGTATTCTTGCCTGGAGAATCTCAGGAACGGAAGAGTCTGGTGGGCTGCCATCTATGGGGTGGCACAGAGTCAGACACGACTGAAGCGACGCAGCAGCAGCAGCAGCAGGGCTAGTTCTCTGGTAGTATAGAGTATTGGAGTCAGTTTTCCTACTCCAGAGGCTCAGGGCTTGATCTACCAGTCAAGAACCAAGATTCCACAAGTGGTTTGTTATGGAATTAAGCAAGACTAAAACTCATACTCAAAAATGAGAAACCAAAGATAAACCCCAGAAAATTGACAGTTACAAAATCAGGCAAATGATAATTAAAATAATGGAATATACACATATATACCCATAAGCAATATCAAAACAGTCTAACAAAAGTTAAGCACAATGGATTGACTTGGCAAACAAAGGAAATCAAAAATTATATCTGCTATTTAAGAACAAAACTAACTAAAGCATAAACTGGAAAACAAAGCTAAAGGATGGTACCAAGTAGGGAATAAAGCAATGGAAACAAAACTAACAAATATGTTGAGATGAAAGAAAAGGAAGAAAAAATATATATGCAAAGTTAAAGAGAGGTAGATAAAGAAAATTTATATACATTAAAGATTAACTGCAAGGGGAAACTTTAGAAAAAAAATTGTAACAGGATTAAAAAATTAAAAAGAGAAAAAGGAAAAATAAATAAAACAATTAAAAAAAAAAGGAAAACTCCACATAACTCAAAAGCCCAACTTAGAGGCTGCTGCTGCTAAGTCGCTTCAGTAGTGTCCAACTCTGTGCTATCACATAGAAGGCAGCCAACCAAGCTCCCCTGTCCCTGGGATTCTCCAGGCAAGAACATTGGAGTGGGTTGCCATTTCCTTCTCCAATGCATGAAAGTGAAAAGTGAAAATGAAGTCATTCAGTCATGTCCAACACTTTGCGACTCCATAGACTTTAGCCTACCAGGCTACTCCATCCATGAGATTTTCCATGCAGGAGTACTTTGGTGGGGTGCTATTGCATTCTCCAATAGAGGCAGAGGTTTATAAAAATAAAAAGTGTGACTGAGAAAAAAAAATCAGAATCTTAACTTAATTTAATTGTGCAAAGTAAACTGACAACTACAATGTGTGTGTGTGTGGGGGGGATTCGACTGGGAGAGGATAAAGAAAAAGAAAAAAAATCCAAAAGAATCTAGAAAACAAGCAAAAAATAAGAATAATAAATGTTTTTTATTGAGTCACTGCTGTCAGAGTCCTTTCCCTCTGGGAATCAGTCCCCCTCACCTCCCTCTAGATCTGCTGTGGGGACAGCTCAGATTCTTTTCTAGTCCTACTCCTGTGTATTCTTGCCTCCGTTGTCCATTGTTATCAGCTAGTGTCTTTTCTTTTGTGGGAGCTCTTAATGTCCTTTTACATACTCCATAGACACAGAGTGCCTAGTTGATCGTACGCTTTTAATCTGCCATTTTACAGCTGGTGAGAAGATTTTGGGTCTTCTTCCTTAACCACACTGCCCCTGGGTTTCAATTGTGGTTTTATTTCTACCTGTGCATGTGGGTCATTCACTGAGATTCACTCCTGAGTGTACTCTGGAGGACTTGGGTTTGCCCCAGTGAGGGCCAGGTATGGAGGTGGTGCAGCTGCTTATGTTGCAGGGGTTCTGGCAGCACCAGGTATGCAGGGGAATTGGCAGCTAGGGCACCAGAAAATATAATGCTCTAGAAGGCTATGACAACCTGTATTGGCCAGAACACGCCAGTATTCTTGCCTGGAATACCCCTGTGACAGAGAGGCTGGCCAGCCAGTCCACAGGGTGGCAAAAACTGACTAAAGTGACCCTGCATGCATAGACACAAGATCTTTTTTTTTTTTTTTTTGCCTTTGGCACCTCTGCTCGAGAGGTTTGAGCATGAAGGTGGTGCAGCTGCTTGGGTTGACCCTGGCTACTCCAAGTGTGCACAACAGGGACTGCCTCAGTCTCAGGAGTTATGACCGTATCAAAATATTTTTTTGAGCCACTTGTTGCTGGAGATCAGAAGACTTCTTCAGCTATTCTTCTCCCTAGCTCTGCTGCCTGTTCAGGCATTTAGAGGGCTCCCTTCCCTGGGGTCCTTCTCTATTATTCAGTGCATCAGGCACATAGAGGGTCCCCCTGGCTGGGGTCTTACTCTATAGTCAGCACATCAGTTAGGTAAAGGAAGACCCTAGGTGAGGGACCACTGTGTAGTTTTGTGTGTCAGGTGTTTGATGGTCCAGCCTCTCTATTGTTCAGCTGTGGATGCTGGCTTGTGCAGAGAGAGGCTATAGTGATATTTCCACCCACTATGCATTACTCAGCAGTATTGCCTTGCTTCCATGGCTGCCTGTGTTTCCCTCACAGGCACTTCCAATTAGTCTCCTCCCTCACATCTCCCCAACCCGTGTCTCTCCACAGTCAACAGCAGATCTCACACTGGGGTTGCTCCATAGTCCTTAAACTCCAGTTCCCAACCACTGTACTGTCTAGGGGACCTACGTCCCTGCCCAGTGTACATATGGCTCTGGCAAGGACTGTCTGATTCTCATTCCATTTAGGCTGTCACAGATCAACTGTTTCACCCTCAACTTTATATGTTTCTCCTCTGACTCAGATAATTGCCCTGATGTGAGGATTGTACCCCTGCTTCAGTTCCCCTACCTGACAAGGGCAGGTTCAGTTCTAGTAACACTCCTGCCCCCTCCCCATTCCAGTTCCTTCATCCTACTGAGTTTTGTGTGGTTCTATATATTAATTTTTGGTGGCCAGATACTCCTGTCCTCTCTCAGCAGATGTTCTCCATGCACTTCTGTGTCTGAAGGTGTATTACTGCTGTATCTGTGGAGAGATATTTTCTACATGTCTACCTACTCATCCACCACTTTGTTATCTCTCAAGCCTGATTCTTGGTCAGCAGTGCTTTCAGATAAAAATCTTATGAATGGAGAAATTATTTAAAAAAAAAAAACTGAAAAATAAGAGCCTCAGTTTGAGTTAGGAAACCAAAAGGGGGAATTCTCATGCCCTGTGATGATACCAAGTCCAACAGGAAGAAGGAAAAATTATCTTTTTTTTTTTCCTGTCAAGGACTCAAGTATTGAAATGCCATAGGTTATTTGTTTTTAAGGAGGGCAGGAATAATACTGCTGTATTCCAAGGTGGAGAAGGTCTATTACAAAGACAACTAGGAGCTGACCAATAGACATGACCTCAAGTAGGTATTTGTGACTTCCACAGGGTTGATTTTATTGGAATTGTAGGATAAAGATTATTTACATGCATCTTCTACACCATTAAATTTTAAAACCCTTGATGGCAGTATTAGTCTTCTTTATCGTGGTGTTATCCAAAGCAAATTGCATAGTAGTTTTCAAATAAATAATGAATGTTTTGTGAAAATTTATTGAGTCATGTCAAGAAGAAGGAATGGCTCTGAATTTTCAAACTGCTTGATTAACTAAAGTGCCCTTGTTGTGGTGATTCAGTCTTTAAGGCGTTTCAAGTCTGAGACCCAATATGGCAGGCTTCCCTGTCCTTCATTATCTCACAGAGTTTGCTCAAACTTATGTCCATTGAGTCAGTGATGTTATCTAGCTATATCATTCACTGCTGTCCCCTTCTTTTGCTCTCAATCTTTAGAAACATCACAGTCTTTTTGAGTGAATTGGCTCTTCACATCAGGATGCCAAAATATTCGTTCTTCAGCTTCATCATCAGCCTTTCAACAAATGTTCAGGGTTGATTTCCTTTAGGATTGACTAGTTTGATCTTGCTGTCCAAGGGATTCTCGAGAGTTTTCTCTGGCACCACAATTCAAAAGCATAAATTATTTAATGCTCAGCCTTCTTGATAGTTCAACTCTCATATTCATACTTGACTATTGGAGAAATTATACCTTTGACTATGTGAATTTGTGTCAGGAAACTAATGTCTCTCATTTTTAATGTGCTGTCTAGGTGTGCCATAGTTTTTCTTACAAGGAGAAAGTGTCTTTTAATTTCATGTCTGCGGTAATTTTGGAGCTCAAGAAAATAAAAACTGTCACTACTTCCACTTTCCCTGATTTATTTGCCTCGAAGTGATGGGACCAGATGCCATGATTTTCATAACTCAAATGTTGAGTTTAAACTACATTTTTCACTCTCCTCCTTCATCCTTATCAAAAGACTCTTTTGTTCCTCTTCACTTTCTGCCATTACAATGCTATTATCTACATATCTGAGGTTGTTGATATTTCTCCCAGAAATCTTGATTCCAGTCCAGCATTTCACAGGATGTGGTCTGTATAGAATGTAAATAAGCAAAATGCCACCTTGATATACTCCTTTCCCAGTTTTAAACCAGTCTATTTTTCCATGTCCGGTTCTAACTGTTGCTTTTTAACATGCATACAAGTTTCACATTAAGACAGGCAAGGTGGCCTGATATTCCTACCTTTTTAAGAATTTTCCAGATTTTGTTGTTATCCACACAGTCAAAGGTTTTAACATGGTCAATGAAAAAGAAGAATATATATATATTTTTCAGGCTCCAAAATCACTGCAGAAGATTATATATATATATATATTTCCTTGTTTTCTCTATGACACAATGGATGTTGTCAATTTGATCTCTGGTTCCTCTACTTTTTCTCAGTCCAGCTTGTACATCTGAAAGTTTTTGGTTCATATAATGTTGAAGCCTAGCTTGGAGAACTGTGAGCCTTATTTTGCTAGCATGTGAAATAAGCACAATTGTATTATACTTTGAACATTCTTTGGCATTGTTCTTTGGAACCGGAATGAAAACTGAACTTTTCCAGCCCTGTACCCATGGCGGAGTTTCCCAAATTTGCTAGCATATACAGACCCTTGGACTGCAAGGAGATCCAACCAGTCCATTCTGAAGGAGATCAGCCCTGGAATTTCTTTGGAAGTTCAGTTCAGTTCAGTTCAGTCGATCAGTAGTGTCCAACTGTTCACGACCCCATGAATTGCAGCACGTCAGGTCTCTCTGTCCATCATAAGCTCCTGGAGTTCACTCAGACTCACGTTCATTGAGTCAGTGATGCCATCCAGCCATCTCATCCTCTGTCGTCCCCTTCTCCTCCTGCTCCCAATCCTTCCCACCATCAGAGTCTTTTCCAATGAGTTAACTCTTCGCATGAGGTGGCCAAAGTACTGGAGCTTCAGCTTTAGTATCATTCCTTCCAAAGTAATCCCAGGGTTGATCTCCTTTAGAATGGACTGGTTTCATCTTCTTGGAGTCCAAGGGACTCTCAAGAGTCTTCTCCAACACCACAGTTCAAAAGCATCAATTCTTCGGCGCTCAGCCTTCTCCACAGTCCAACTCTCACATCCATACATGACCATAGGAAAAACCATAGCCTTGACTAGACGGACCTTAGTCGGTAAAGTAATGTCTCTGCTTTTGAATATGCTATTTAGGTTGGTCATAACTTTTCTTCCGAGGAGTAAGCGTCTTTTAATTTCATGGCTGCAGTCACCATCTGCAGTGGTTTGGGAGCCCCCAAAAATAAAATCTGACACTGTTTCCACATCTATTTGTCATGAAGTGATG
>SJYG01000245.1:2751741-2795988 GCA_006410535.1 Litocranius walleri | reverse complement strand
TTCTTTGGAACCGGAATGAAAACTGAACTTTTCCAGCCCTGTACCCATGGCGGAGTTTCCCAAATTTGCTAGCATATACAGACCCTTGGACTGCAAGGAGATCCAACCAGTCCATTCTGAAGGAGATCAGCCCTGGAATTTCTTTGGAAGTTCAGTTCAGTTCAGTTCAGTCGATCAGTAGTGTCCAACTGTTCACGACCCCATGAATTGCAGCACGTCAGGTCTCTCTGTCCATCATCAGCTCCTGGAGTTCACTCAGACTCACGTTCATTGAGTCAGTGATGCCATCCAGCCATCTCATCCTCTGTCGTCCCCTTCTCCTCCTGCTCCCAATCCTTCCCACCATCAGAGTCTTTTCCAATGAGTTAACTCTTCGCATGAGGTGGCCAAAGTACTGGAGCTTCAGCTTTAGTATCATTCCTTCCAAAGTAATCCCAGGGTTGATCTCCTTTAGAATGGACTGGTTTCATCTTCTTGGAGTCCAAGGGACTCTCAAGAGTCTTCTCCAACACCACAGTTCAAAAGCATCAATTCTTCGGCGCTCAGCCTTCTCCACAGTCCAACTCTCACATCCATACATGACCATAGGAAAAACCATAGCCTTGACTAGACGGACCTTAGTCGGTAAAGTAATGTCTCTGCTTTTGAATATGCTATTTAGGTTGGTCATAACTTTTCTTCCGAGGAGTAAGCGTCTTTTAATTTCATGGCTGCAGTCACCATCTGCAGTGGTTTGGGAGCCCCCAAAAATAAAATCTGACACTGTTTCCACATCTATTTGTCATGAAGTGATGGGGCCATGATCTTCCTTTTCTGAATGTTGAGCTTTAAGCCAACTTTTTCACTCTCCTCTTTCACTTTCATCAAGAGGCTTTTTAGGTCCTCTTCACTTTCTGCCATAAGGGTGGTGTCATCTGCATATCTAAGGTTAGTGATATTTCTCCTGGCAATCTTGATTCGAGCTTGTGCTTCTTCCAGCTCAGCGTTACTCATGATGTACTCTGAATAAAAGTTAAATAAGCAGGGTGACAATATACAGCCTTGACATATTCCTTTTTCTATTTGTAACCAATCTGTTGTTTCATGACCAGTTCTAACTGTTGCTTCCTAACCTGCATATAGCTTTCTCAAGAGTCAGGTAAGGTGGTATGGTATTCCCATCTCTTTCAGAATTTTCTACAGTTTATTGTGATTCACACAGTCAAGGTTTTGGCATAGTCAATAAAGCAGAAATATATGTTTCTCTAGAAGTCTCTTGCTTTTTTGATGATCCACCAGATGCTGGCAATTTGATATCTGGTTCCTCTGCCTTTTCTAAAACCAGCTTGAACATCTGGAAGTTCACGGTTCACATATTGGTAAAGCCTAGCTTGGAGAATGTTGAGCATTCTAGTTGATAATGAATGTTGAGCATTCTAGCATTCTCACATACCAGTGTGTGAGATAAGTGCAATTGTGCAGTAGTTTGAGCATTCTTTGTGATTGCCTTTCTTTGGGATTGGGATGAAAACTGACTTTTTCCAGTCCTGTGGCTACTGCTGAGTTTTCCATATTTGCTGGCATACTGAGTGCAGTGATTTCACAGCATCATCTTTCAGAATTTGAAATAGGTCAACTGAAATTTCATCACCTCCACTAGCTTTGTTCATAGTTATGCTTTCTAAAGGCCACTTGACTTTACTTCCAGGATGTCTGGCTCTAAGTGAGTGGTCATACCATCATGATTATCTTGGTCCTGAAGATCTTTTCTGTACAGATCCTCTTTGTATTCTTGCTGCCTTTTCTTAATATCTCCTGCTTCTGTTAGGTCCATAACATTTCTGTCCTTTATTGAGCCCAAATTTGCATGCTATATGTGGGGCCACCCAAGGCAGGCAGGACATGGTGGAGAGGTCTGACAGAATGTGCTCTGCTGGAGAAGGGAATTGCAAACCACTTCATTATTTTGCCTTGAGACAACCATGAACAGTATAAAAAGGCAAAATGATAGGATACTGAAAAAGGAACTCCCTAGGTCAGTAGGTACCCAGTATGCTCCTGGAGATCAGTGGTGAAATAACTCCAGAAAGAATGAAGGAATGGCTCCAAAGCAAAACAATACCCAGTTTGGATGTGACTGGTGATAGAAGCAAAGTCCGATGCTGTAAAGAGCAATATTGCATAGGAACCTGGAATGTTAGGTCCATGAATCAAGGCAAATTGGAAGCAGTCAAATAGGATATAGCAAGAGTGAATGTCAACATTCTAGGAATCAGTGAACTAAAACGGACTGGAATGGGTAATTTTTTAACTCGGATGACTATTATATCTACTACTGCGGGCAGGAATTCCTCAAAAGAAATGGAATGGCCATCATGGACAACAAAAGAGTCTGAAATTCAGTACTTGGATGTAATCTCAAAAATGATAGAATGATCTCTCTTCATTTCCAAAGAAAACCATTCAATATCACAGTAATCCAAGCATATGCCCCAACCTGTAATGCTGAAGAAGCTGAAGTTGCACAGTTCTATGAAGAACTACAAGACCTTTTAGAACCAACACCCAAAAAAGATGTCCTTTTCATTATAGGAGACTGGAATGCAAAAGTAGAAATTCAAGAAACACCTGGGGTAACAGGCAAATTTGGCCTTAGAATATGGAATGAGGGAGGGCAAAGGCTAATAGAGTTTTGCCAAGAGAGCACACTGGTCATAGCAAACACCTTCTTCCAACAACACAAGAGAAGACTCTACACATGGAAATCACCAGATGGTCAACACTGAAATCAGATTGATTATATTCTTTGTAGTCAAAGATGGACAAGCTCTATACAGTTAGCAAAAACAAGACTGGGAGCTAACTGTGACTCACATCATGAAGTCCTTATTACCAAATACAGACTTTAATTGAAGAAAGTAGGGAAAACCACTAAACCATTCAAGTATGGCCTAAATAAAATCCTTTATGATTATACAGTGGAAGCGAGAAATAGATTCAAGGGACTAGATCTGATAGACAGAGTGCCTGATGAACTATGGATGGAGGTTGGTGACATTGTACAAGAGACAAGGATCAAGACCATCTGTATGGAAAATAAATGCAAAAAAGCAAAATAGCTGTCTGGGGAGGCCTTACAAATAGCTGTGAAAAGAAAAGAAGTGAAGTGAACAGCAAATGAGAAAAGGAAAGACATAAGCATCTGAATGCAGAGTTCCAAAAAATAGTAAGGAGAGATAAGAAAGCCTTCCTGCTTCTGTTTAGTCCTTGCCATTTCTGTCTTTCATTGTACCCATCTTTGCATGAAATGTTACATTGGTATTCCTAATTTTCTTGAAGAGGTCTCTAGTCTTTCCCGTTCTATTTCTTGCATTTCTTTGCATTGTTTAATTAAGATGATTTTCTTATGTCTCTTTTGTATTCCCTCTTGCCTGTGTTAAGTTGGTCTAGATTTTTTTGAATAATTAAGGGTTGCCAAAATTATTTACTTTTGTTTCTTTTTATTTTTAATTATCCCATTAAATGATTATTCTTTTTAACAAGGACAAACATACGAACTCACTTAACACTGATATATACAACTGTGGTGACCTTTGGAGCTATTTTCAACTATGTTTTTATTTTCTTTTAGGCAATTTCTTTGATTTGCATGAAACCATTGGGTTGACTTGAATTGACCAGATAATTTTATTTCTAGGCCAGTACATGTAATTGGCAATTCAAGACAATTTTCTTTTCCCTGTGTTACAACAATGTCGCTTTCCAGATAACAACTATTCCAACAACAAAACAATGAGGCCAGAGAATGAGACCAGCAGTGAAATAGAAAAGACTTACAAGATGACCTGCAGAAACATAATTGAGTACAACTGAACAAAACAAAAGTGATTATTGTTTGAAGCATGAAATTTATGGAAAATTTGCTACCTCAGCATAATCTAACTATTCTGATTAATACAAACACAAAGCAAATTTTCTCAACGTGGTTACATATTTAAACTATGTGCCTATATAATTTAATGAGTGACATACACTGTTTATCCTAGTACATTTATCTTTTCTTTTTTCGCTTTCATGCTGTTCAGTTCAGTTCAGTCACTCAATCGTGTCCGACTCTTTACGGCCCCATGAATTGCAGCATGCCAGGCCTCCCTGTCCAGCAGCAACTCCTGGAGTTCACTCAGACTCATGTCCATCAAGGCAGTGATGCCATCCAGCCATCTCATCCTATGTCATCCTCTTCTCCTCCTGTCCCCAATCCCTCCCAGCATCGGAGTCTTTTCCAGTGAATTAACTCTTAGCATGAGGTGGCCAAAGTTAGAAGGTTTTATATTCTTTATCAGTGTGTAGAAAGTACACAGTAAGGAAGTACTGAGAGATAAGGTAAATGCATTCTACTCTGTAGAGAATAGAACCAGACATCTTAGAGTGTGAAGTCAAGTGGGCTTTAGGAAGCCACACTATGAACAATCCTAGCAGAAGTGATGGAATTCCAGCTGAGTCATTTAAAATCCTAAAGATGATGCTATAAAGTGCTGCACTCAATATGCCAGCAAGTTTGGAAAACTCAGCACTGGCCACGGGACTGGATAAGATCAGATTTCATTCCAATTCTAAAGAAAAACAATGCCAAAGAATGCTCAAACTACTGCTAAATTTGAGTGCTACTACTCAAACTATTTCACTCATCTCACATGCTAGTAAAGTAATGCTCAAAATTCTCCAAGTTACACTTCAACAGTACGTGAACTGAGGACTTCCAGAGGTTCAAGCTGGATTTAGAAAAGGCACAGGCACCAGATATCAAATTGCCAATATCAGTTATATCTGAAAAAGCAAGATAATTTCAGGGAAAAAAAATCTACTTCTGCTGCATTGACTATGCTATAGCCTTTAGCTTTGTGAATCACAACAAACTGTGGAAAGTTATTCAAGTGATCAGAATACCACATCACCTTACTCGCCTCCTGAGAAATCTGTATGCAGGTCAAGAGGCAACAGCTGGTACGTCAAGATTGTATACTGTCATCCTGATTATTTAACTTGTATGCAGAGTACATCATGAAAACTACCAGGCTGGATGAAACACAAGCTGGAATAGATTGCCAGGAGAAATATCAATAACCTCAGATATGCAGATAACATCACTCCTATGGCAGAAAGTGAAGAGGAACTGAAGAGCCTCTTTATGAAAGTGAAAGAGGAGAGTGAAAAAGCTAACTTGAAACTCAACTTTCAAAAAATGAAGATCATGGCATTCAATCACATTGCTTCATAGCAAATAGATGGAGAACCAATAGAAACAGTGACAGAGTATTTTCTTGGGCTATAAAATCACTGCAGATGGTGACTTTAGTCATTAAATTAAAATATGGTTTATCCTTGGAAAAAAAGCTAGAGACATATTAAAAAGCAGAGATATTACTTTGCTGACAAAGGCCCATACAGTCAAATCTATGGTTTGCCCAGTACTTATGTATGGATATGAGAGTTGGACCATAAAGAAGGCTGAGCACTGAAAATTTGATACTTTTGAATTGTGATGTTGGGGAAAAGTCTTGAGAGTCCCATAGACTGCAATTAGACTGCAAATTAGTCAATCTGAAACTCCAGTACTTTGGCCTCCTCATGCGAAGAGTTGACTCATTGGAAAAGACTCTGATGCTAGAAGGGATTGGGGGCAGGAGGAGAAGGGGATGACAGAGGATGAGATGGCTGGATGGCATCACTGACTCGATGGACATGAGTTTGGGTGAATTCTGGGAGTTGGTGATGGACAGGGAAGCCTGGCATTCTGCAGTTCATGGAGTCGCAAAGAGTCAGACACAACTGAGCGACTGAACTGAACTGAACTGAAAGAAACTCAATCCTGAATATTCATTAGAAGGACTAATGCTGAAGCTCCAATATTTTGGCCACCTGATTGGAAGGACTGACTCCTTAGAAAATACGCTGATGCTGGAAAAGATTGAGGGCAGGAAGAGAAGGGGACAACAGAGGATGAGATGGTTAGATGACATCACTGACTCCTTGGACATGAGTTTGAACATGCTCCAGGTTTTGGTGATGGACAGGGAGGCCTATCTTCCATGGAGTCACAAAGAATCAGACACTGCTGAGAGAATGAACTGAACTGAGTTGTTTCACAATGTTGTATTAGCTTCCGTTATACAAAAAAAGTGCATCAGCCGTATGTAAGCAAATATCCTCTTCCTCTTAAGTCTCTTCCAATCTCCCATCCCACCACTCTAGATCATCCCAGAGCACCAAACTGAGCCCCCCCTGCTATATAGTTGCTTCCCATTAGCTATCTATTTTGTGTATGACAGTGCAAATATGTCAAATCTGTCTCACTCTCTCCCGCTACCTGCTATGTCCTCAAGACAGTTTGCTACATTTGCCCTGCAAATAAGTTCATCTATTCCATTTTTGTAGATTCCATATATATGTATTAATATCATAAAATAAGTTTGAATTATTAAATGCTTAATTAGTTAAGTATTGAATTCTTAAATACTCAAATATGAGCATTGTATTCATAATTCCATATTTATTTATAGAATAAAAATATATACATTTGACTCCTATTTTACTTTACTTTAAAAATGTGTCAGCTCAAATCTCTATGCCTGTAAAGTTCGTAAAACATTTTTACAAACACTAATATACACACTATATTTCAAATTTAATAATTAACAAGCTAGATGTACACCTCTCTTCAAATAGAGAAAATAATCTTTACTTGAATAGTGATTCAAGTAGAGATTCTTAATCTTATTCAATAGTAATTCAAGCATCTAATGAATAGTAATTCTTTCAAATTAAATTTTATTCAGTATTACAATAGAATCTTTAAAATCAATAGTAGTCTGTTTGAAGGAACAGTTTTGTAATAGAGAACTAATATGATCAATAAAAAGCTGCTAAATATCTTGAATCAATTTAATTCTCATAAAAAATTTTGAATTGAGGGTGTTCCTTAACTTATGCTTGAAAGCTTATGAATAGAGATTTAAGTAAACTGAAGAAGTCACTATGTGGAAAAAATGTCCAGTGATCTCCCTATATGTTTTTCTCTGCTTACTACACATTCACTTGCATATTATAAGGTTAAAAAAAAAAAAAAACACGCTATTCCAATAGTTCAGAATATAGGATGTCCAGGACCCAGGACACTGTGCTGAAGTCCAGACACATGATTGGCTTTGCCTATGCATCTCTTCATCCAAGGTCAGAGTCTGGTAAGGCATCTTTCCTCCTCTCACAAGGTTATAGCCATTCATTAAACCTGAATCTCAAAGGTGATTCAGTGTACTATATTCAAGCGAGAAGAGAAAGCCTCACCTAAGCTTAATTTTGTTCTCTAAGTATTTAAGATGCTATGCATTTGAATAGACTGCACTCATGTTTAACTGTTAAAATTGTACTGGTTCCTTGAATCTGTGATGAATCCTTTGTGTATAGCTGAAAATGTTTAGAACTCCAAAAGAAGCTGGGGTAAATGTAAAATTTGTCTTCCAGTTGTAAAGAATCTGCCCAACAATGCAGGAGACCTGGATTTGATCCCTGGGTCAGGGAGATCCCCTGGAGAAGGAAATTGCAATCCACTCCAGTATTCTTGCCTGGGAAATCCCATGGACAGAGGAGCCTGGCAGGCTACAGTTCATGGGGTCGCAAAGGAATCAGACACGACTTAGTGATTAAACAACAACAATAACCTCAACCATAGACCGTGATTGTACTATTTTTTAATGTATTTTATTAGTGAGAAAGTTCTAAGTCCTGTTCTTGTAATTAAACCAATATACATTTTATTGGAATTTGGTTGAAATAATGAAAATAACACAGTAAATAAAAAGAAGATATATTTTCCCCAATAATTTACTTGAGAAAACTAATACTTTCACTCCTTCTAAGAAATATTTTTGTAAATCTGTTTCATGGGATTGATCAAATGGATCCTGCTTCAGCAGGTTATAATTTCACTTGAATTTCTAGTTACCATAGAAACAATTGATTCCCAAAACACGTTTTAAAATGAGATTATACTTAAGGGGAAATGATTGCACTAATTGACTTTTATTTTTTTTAGCATTGGAAACTAAAAACTTTAAAATATTTTACATCTATGATTATTCCCAGAAAAGAATGCATTTTCAGAATTAATTCGCATAAAAAAAGAACAAAGTGCTGGTTTATCTTTGTTCAGTGATATGTGTTTTTACATGGAAAATGCACACATTACTTTTCTAAAATTAGATTGTGTTAAATTGTCATATACAACAAAACATATATGATAGGAATAAAACACTAAGAATATTGAAAATAATGTTATTTATTATTATATAGTAAGGTAAAGAATTACAAAGCAAGAGAAATTTTCTTTCAGGAAATATCTATAAATTAAAAGGCACAGTGGTACTGATGCATCTCCTAGCATTTTTCTCATAGGTAATTTATTACATGAATAGCCATGTTTCTTCAAATATAAAAGCACCAATTTTAAGAAGTAAGGGCATTAATAACATCTACTGTGAAATAAATGTTTCTCTAATAAAGGTACTATGAAAAAATATGAACTTTATAGAGGCAAAAAGGCAGTTTATTTTACATTCTTAAAATTAAGACACAGGATCACAGATTGTGGAGTAACCCAGAATAGTCTCCCCCTAAAGGAATCTCATCAGGTGTTTTAATAAAAAGGGGAAAAATTAATGCAGGCTTTCATAGGTTGTTTACCAAGAATTTGGATTGGAAAGTAATCACTTAATATGTATGATTATGTTATGAAACACATCTCATTTGTTAGTAGGTAAGCTATGTATCCTTAGCAACTCAGTGACTAGTCCACAGTTTTAATATGGTATTTTGCCAAAGTACAGCATGGGTTGCAAACACAAAGTTCCTCAGTCTCATTTTTGTCAATCCTGACATAATTTCTTTCATGGCATTCATGTATTAACTTCTGGAAGACAACCCATGATTTTCTCAAATTTGTTTTAACCAAAGGTATCAAAAATTCTGAAAGGAAGTAATTTTGGGAATTATGGCAATTTTTACATAAATTAAGGTACAATTCACTTATTGGACAGGATAAGGTCATTAAGCAGATTCTTTTAGCATGTCTATAATAGATATATATTGGGTAATAATTCAAAAACCAATGTGTACTTTCTACTGCTTGTTTGAATATGTGACTTTTATTCAAGCTCAATCAATTTATCCTTCTACCTGGTGGACAATTTTGAAAAGAAGGGAAGTGGGGGAAAATGATGGGACTTTAGTCAATCTTTTAAAACAATTTTACAACCTTCAGTGTGTTGACATTTCTTCCACCTACTTTCTAACCTTATCTTTGATAAAAAGTAAAAGTATACACCAAACACTAAGTGATACATTCATTGCAGGCTTAATATAAAATTGTTTTCACACTCTATTTATTTTTCTTTTAATTCCTCTTTTAAAAACAATTTAATTCTTTAAAATTATTTTTTAGAAATGATCTTATAATTAATTATATTTATCTTTTTAATCTTTGTGCTATATTTTCCTTTTTTTTTTTTTTTAATAATGCTACCTATTTCTGATTTGAATACTGCATGGGGCTTCCCCAGTGCCTCAGCGATTAAGAGTCTGCTTTGCAATACAAGGAACATCATATACAAATCTGGCCTTGGAAGATTCTACATGGTATGGAGCAACTAAGCCCATGTGCCACAGCTATTGAGTCTACATGCTACAGCTACTGAAGTCCACATGCCTAAAGCCCATGCTGCACAACAAGAGACGCCACAGCAATGAGAAGTTCCTGTACTGTGACTAGAGAGAAGCATTCTCTTACCACAACTAGAGAAAGTTCATGTACAACAACAAAGACCTCCACAGCCAATACATAAGAACAAAAAGCAATAATAAAATAAAATAAAACATAATTTAAATAGTTAAAAAATTGCATAATTGTTTTAGAAAAGTTAGGAAGTATCAAAGCATTATATATATCTAAAAGAGAAATTAAATTACCAGATACAATGGTTGCTCTTTTAATATGCCTCCTACTGGTTCTTATATTTGTACAACTTTCTAAACATAAACAGTACTATATACATTTTATATTTATGTCTAAAATATTTCTTCATATTCTTGCATAATTTTAGGTAAATTCTGAAGATAAAATTTATTGAAAAAATATTGAATAAGTTACAGTTTAAAAAAAAAATTAGTGATGGCAATTCTTGAATTCCCATGTTTGTTTTAGGAAAAATGAATTGCAGAGACCACTGATTCTCTTGACTTAGTCTAAATATCATTTTTTAATTTATCAATTTAAAACCTGAATAAATTTTAAGGTTTCTAGATAATGGCACATTATGTGTTAATTAACCCAGTTACTTCTTTGTATGAAAGAGAATTTTAGTAAGTCCCCTCCACAACCCCCTATTTCCCATCTTTCCCCACCCTTCCTCTTCTAAAAGGATAAGTACTGAGAATTCTATTTTTCATATGAGAAAAATATAATCTCCATTTTTTTTTTACATTGTCAAACACATGATCCAATCATTTTGTTTCTCTGCTTCTGTAATGTGACAGAGAATAATGAGTTTTGGATTAAAGAAATCCCCTGGTAATAGAATAGTCTGTTTAGCTGATTAGAAGCATTAAAAATAGACAAACTAAGACTGTAGAAAGGCAAAAAGGACCACTTATAACAGGTTGAGAAAAACATGGAGGAAAGAGCAGAGAGACAATTTCAACTGAATATAAGTAAAACAAAAGACTGGTGACAACGGAGACAAAACATGACCTGGAAAAATTGACTAAGAATAGGTAAAGTAAATAATTATAATTACCATCAGTTATTGAGTAATTACTATAAGCCAGGTACTAAATGTAACACATATATCATCTTATTTCATCTCTGGAACAGCCCCATGATTCAAGCATTGTTAATCCAAACTTATCTGAGAAATGAAGCCTGACAGTAAATTGTTCAAGATTAGTTAGCATTTAGCAGACAAGGGTTGAAATGTGGGTTTAATTGTGTTAGAAGACAGATCTTTTAAGCACAGTATTCTATTTCTCTTCAAAGGCGCAATAAGAGTTGGTATTCCAGGAAAATTAAAAAAATTTTTTTTTGATAATAGCAAAAATTATACCAGAAATATTAACTGTTATTCAAAAACATTTAAATATATGTCTGTTTAATATATATTTTAGCTGTTTTCCTAAGTTGAAAAATAGATTTTAAAGAAATTAGTATTTATTCTTCTGACAAAACAGGAGGCATATTAATTATTTCACAGCATTATAATAAAAATAAAACATAGAAATGGTGTTAAAGTGCTAAGGTCAAGTCCTAATCCACACTAAGCACTTATAGTCATTACTGTAAGGACATTACTTATAATTACACTGACTATGGGATTTGCAGTTGGTGTAGTTGGCTAAGAATCCATCTTCCAATTCTGGAAAAGCAAGAGACAGTTTTAATTTCTGAATCAGGAAGATCCCCTGGGTAGAAAATGGCAACTCACTCCAGTATTCTTGCCTGGAAAATCTTATGGACACAGGAGCATGGAAGACTGCTGTCCATGAGCGTCTCAAAGAGCCAGACATTACTGAGCTAAGTTGTGGTGGTGGTGTAGTGACTTTGATATATCGATGACTTTTGCTGACATTTTATACAACTTTTCCTTGAATATATAAGTTCTTGAAATTTGAATGGTTCATAAACAAATATTCATTTTATCCTGCAAATGTTCCATAGTAATTTTTTTATTATATGTCATTTTTTGAAATTTGTCCACTTTACTACATATTTTTCTGCATTTTAATTTAAATATAAAGTTGCTTTTTAAGCTATCCCTCCCCTTTGAAAACAACATGTATAGAGTTTTGTTTTTTTATATATATTTTAATAATTATACTTGTGAAACTAAATGCCTCTCAAACATCTATCACAGGGTATTAACATTCAGTTTTTTACTGACAAATGAAGTCACCAATTCAGTGATGTACATTATCAAGATGTCATTAAAATCTTACTTAATGTGGTCAATCAATAAAGTATTAACCTATTTTAAGTATAACATACAGTTGATTTATGACTAATCTTCAGGAAAAAATAGATAAGAAGAAAGCAACTGAAAATTCAAAATAAATTAAGAAAAATACATTGAAATAAATTTAATTAAAGTAGGAAACCCTTATTAAAAAGTTGTAAAATATCTTAAAATAAGAGAGTAATAATGACAGGCAGGAACACATGTCATGATATTAAAAATCAATCAAAATAAATGCTGGAGAGGGTGTGGAGAAAAGGGAAACACCTTACGCTATTGTTGGGAATGCAAACTAGTATAGCCACTATGGAGAACAGTGTGGAGATTCCTTTAAAAATTGGGAATAAAACTGCTTTATGACCTAGCAATCCCACAGCTGGGCATACTCACTGAGAAAACCAGAATTGATAGAGACACGTGTACCCCAAAGCTCAACACAGCACTCTTTATAATAGCCAGGACATGGAGGCAACCTAGATGCCCATCAACAGATGAATGGATAGGAAAGCTTTGGTACATATACACAATGGAGCATTACTCAGCCATTAAAAATAATACATTTGAATCAGTTCTAATGAGGTAGATGAAACTGGAGCTGATTATACAGAGTGAAGTAAGGCAGAAAAAAAGAAAAACAGTATACTAAGGCATGTATATGGAGTTTAAAAAGATGGTAATGATAACCCTGTATGTGAGACAGCAGAAGAGACACAGATGTATAGAACAGTCTTTCAGACTCTGTGGGAGAGGAAGAGTGTGTGATGATTTGGGAGAATGGCATTGAAACACGTATAACATCATATATGAAATGAATCGCCAGTCCAGGTTCAATGCATGATGCTGGATGCTTGGGGCTGGTACACTCAGATGACCCAAAGGGATAGTACAGGAAGGGAGGAGGGACGGGGGTTCAGGATGTATACCTGTGTATACCTGTGTATATGTGTATACCTGTGGTGGATTTATGTTGATGTATGGCAAAACCTATACAATATTGTAAAGTAATTAACCTCCAATTAAAATAAATAAATTTATATTTAAAAAATAAATTACATGATTATTTTAAGAGCTCATTTAAAGAAGAAGGTTAAGATAACTTCAACTAAAAAAGTACTATAATTTTGAAAATATTTTTGTAAAATATTCACTAGAAATAGAACTCCCTGTTTAATAATAGTGCTAAACAAAACTTTTTTCTACAAACTCATATCTAAATTAACTATTCTTTTTAATTTTAACTATAAAAATAAATTCATCTATTTTTAGCATAGATAATGTGTATTGCTGAAGTTGCCACATAAGATGCAAGGTTCTCAATTAAATGTGCATTTCAGATAAACAAATAATACTTCTTTATTATGAGTAAATATGTGAATGCATTTTTGGAACATAGGTTAACAGAGTATACTGAAATTTTTTGCTATATCCAACAATCTTATACAGGAGTCAAGCTTCATAGTAATGAGCTATTTATGAGTACATATTCAAAGTTCTACTAATGGTCAAGAATCATATTGCATTATTTTTTGTTCCTTTTTCACATAGCATCATCTGACAGTGAAATAAATCACCATATATTAAAAGCAACACATTTAAGTCTATTAGAGTTTACTCTTTACCAGAAAACCTAACCTACAGTATTAGGAACAAGATCCATAATATAATTTAGAGAAATATAACTACCAGGGAATTAGGCAAAATTAAATAAGGCAAAATCAAAGCTGTTATGGATATTAAAATTCAAGTAAAAAGACCCATATTATAGGTTTATCAAGTAAGGATGTTAAATATCTGAGTACCAAATACCCGTAAATTACCAAGGGTATGATTAGAAAACCAGTTTCACTGGAATGAAACTTCAGACCTTGGGAAATCAAAGCAGGCCAGCAAAGTGATCAATACAATGAAATAGAGGAAAACAATAGAATGGGAAAGACTAGAGATCGCTTCCAGAAAATCAAAGACACCAAGGGAATATTTCAGACAAAGATGGGCATAATAAAGAAAGAAATGGCATGGACCTAAAAAAGCAGTAAACATTAGAAGAGGTGACAAGAAAACACAGAAGCACTATACAAAAAGAAAAAAGATCTTCATAACTCAGATAATCATGATGGTGTGATCACTCACCTAGAGCCAGACATCCTGGAGTGAGAAGTCAAGTGGTCCTTAGGAAGCATTACTACAAATAAAGCTAGTGGAGGTGATGGAATTCCAGTTGAGCTATTTCAAATCCTAAAAGATGATGTTGTTAAAGTGCTGCACTCAATATGCCAGCAAATTTGGAAAATTCATCAGTCTCCACAGGACTGGAAAAGTCAGTTTTTATTCCAATCCCAAAGAAAGGCAATGCCAAAGAATGCTCAAATTACTACACAATTGTACTCATCTCATACGCTAGTAAAGTAATGCTTAAAATTCTCCAAGCCAGATTTCAACAGTACGTGAACTGTGAAATTCAGGATATTCAAGCTGGATTTAGAAAGGTAGAGGAAACAGAAATAAAATTGCCAACATCCTCTAGATCACCAAAGAAAGCAAGAGAATACCAGAAAAATATCTACTTCTGCTTTATTGACTACACCAAAGCCTTTGACCCTGTGGATCAAAACAAACTATGGAAAATTATTCAAGAGATGGGAATACTAAATGACCTTACCTGCCTCCTGAGAAATCTGTATACAGGTCAAGAAGCAATAGTTAGAACTGGACATGGAACAACAGACTGATTTCAAATCAGGAAAGGAGTACATCAAGGCTGTCTACCGCCACCCTGCTTACTTAATTAATATGCAGAGTACATAAGGAGAAATGCATGGCTGGATGAAACACAAGCTGGAGTCAAGATTGCTGAGAGAAATATTAAAATCATATATGCAGATGACACCACACTTATGACAGAAAGCAAAGAACTAAAAAGTCTCTTGATAAAAGTGAAACAGGGGAGTGAACATGTTGGCTTAAAGCTCAACATTCAAAAAAGTAAGTTCATGGCATCTGATCCCATTACTTCACTGCAAATAGACGGAGAAACAGTAGAAAGAGTGACAGACTTTATCTTTTGGGGCTCCAAAATCACTGCACATGATGACTGCAGCTATGAAATTAAAAGATGCTTGCTCTTTTGAAGAGAAGTTATGATGAATCTGGACAGCACATTAAAAAGTAGAGATATTACTTTGCCAGCAAAGTTCCATCTAGTCAAAGCTATGGTTTTTCCTGTAGTCATGTATGGATGTGAAAGTTGGATTATAAAGAAAGCAGAGTGCTGTAGAATTGATGCTTTTGAACTGTGGCATTGGAGAAGACTCGAGAGTACCTTGGACTGCAAGGAGATCCAACCAGTCTAACCTACAGGAAATCAGTCCTGAATATTCATTGGTAGGCCTAATACTGAAACTGAAACTCCAATACTTTGGCCACTTGATGGAAAGAACTAAGTCATTAGAAAAAAACCTGATGCTGAGAAAGAGTGAAGGTGGGAGAAGAAGGGGACAACAGCGGATGAGATAGTTAGGTGGCATCACCGACTCAAAGAACATGAGTTTAAGTAAGATTCAGGAGTTGGTAATGGACAGAGAAGCTTGGCATGCTGCAATCCATGGGGTCGGGAAGAGTCAGACATGATGGAGTGACTGAACTGGACTGAATTGAACTGAATTCATACTTAGCTAACTTTCAAGACTAAGGTTATTTTATGCCTTAAATCATAATCACCTCTCTCTTAAAGACCTATTTCGTCATTGAGAACATAGGACACTTCTGAGAAGTGATGTTTCTGATAGCTGAGTAAAAGTGAGTACTGAGAAGAAATATTTTAATATCATAATGGCCTGTGGATATTTCTGTATCTAAATCCAAAATCTGTGCTACTCCCTAGACTTGATTTTTATGTTAATACATTTATATCTGTACAAAAAGCTAGAAGGACAAATCTAGTAAAATATATACAAGATAAATTGATTACCTTGATTACTTTGTTCTCCAAAATTCTATAATTTAGAAGAAAACATCAAATAAAATCAAATCACCAACATTATTTTCTCCATTATATGAAATAAGATGTAATAGTCAATGAAAATAGATTTCTTATTTTTGTGTGAGGTTTTCCACTATATATAATGTTCCCATTCCTTCTTGCATGGACCAGGTGTTTTGTACAAGTTTCTTAGGGCTAATGATTTAATAGGTCACCTCCTCTTCTGCCAGATGCTTTTACATGATTGGTAGTTATAAAGTGCTGTTTTGGTTCTCCCTAAATTTACATTTGTCCTATGTGGTGTATATTTTGGGATGCCAAGTTTCACACAAATGTGTTTCAGTTTTATTTTTGAAGACAATCCTTCCACTACATTTATTGTGTAGTTCTTGTACAAAGATACACATTTTAACAGGTATAGCAAATAAAATTAAAAGATGAAATTATTCAAATAACTTGGAAGTCAAATGACATTTATTTTTAAAATATATGTTGAGTTTCTGAACATCATATTTGACTACTTACATCTCTTAGTACCCCTCATCCTAGAATAAGTAGTTCAATTTGCATCATCACATTGCCTACATAGTTAAAGACTAAAATCTACTGTGAAGTATGATTTTGTTCCTAATGTGTATAAACTGACTCTTAGGTTTAGGAATTTGTATGTTAAGTTCTTTAACTCTTACGTTCATTAGAATCTTTTTATCAGTGCTGTTCAGAGATGTTTTTGCTTTCAAAATAGCTTAAATGAAATCCTAAGCACTTAAGCAGTGAGACAGTAGAATAAATACTGTGTCTATTGAACAATAGAGAAAGTCCCCTATTACCAACCTTCAAGTTGCAAACCTTCCAAAATACAAGCCTGAGTGAGACTATGGCTGTCACTATGAATGGTGTTTGGAGGAACCTGTGCCTGCAGCTTACTTATAATTATTGTGAACTGAAGAACATGAGTAAGGAGTCCAAATAGGTCTCCAGCAACTTAGTGACTTAGTAAGAAGCTACAGTTAGACCTGCTGGATGAATTCATTGAACTCTTTGCTGTGCAAAATGGGGCACTTACTAATGAACACTTGATGGATACACAGGCCCAGAGAAAGGATGAAAGAGACAAAAGAAAGAAAAAGTAACTTAAAATCAAAGAGATTTGTGACACTTGAAATGTCAAGGGAATTTTCTTTATTTGAGAAAGCACTGTTAATTTTTGAGGCACACGATCCAAACAAAGAATGGTATACAGAGAGTGCAGAAGCTGTTCAGAATGTAATCTGGTGCTACCATGTAATCTATAATGAGGAAAAATGAGCTACTACCCAGACACCACTGGATTTCTTTTTTAAGAGAAGAAGTAGAACTGAATCCACCAAGATATCAGAACCTGTGCCGACAATGTCAAGCATAAGTGAAACTGCCACCTTCCCTCCATCTCCTATTTCTGATGGTCCTTCAATTCTACCATCTCCCAGCTAATCTTCCTCCTCTAGTCAGTAACTCTTCTTATGTGTTCCCTTGATGAAAGTCCCTATAAGCCAGCGGTTGTAATGCAAGGCTGTATTTTTTTCAAGCAAGGTATTATAAAGTCAGATTAAAATTTAATTCTTGTATCTATTTCTTTTTTTTGCATTATTTGTGTGTAAAGTATTATAAACTTATTACTTATACATTAGAGTATTATAATGCTATGTTAGTTGCATAATTGGTTGGACTTATTTAAAAAAAGGACTCACAAATGTGCTCTTGGAACAGAATTTTCTCATATAGCTGTAAAAAAAGAAAAAACAAAGGTGAAAAGCAAAGGAGAAAAGGAAAGATATAGGCATCTGAATGCAGAGTTCCAAAGAATAGCAAGAAGAGATAAGAAAGCTTCTTCAGTGATCAATGCAAAGAAATAGAGGAAAACAACAGAATGGAAAAGACTAGAGATCTCTTCAAAAAAATTAGTAATACCAAGGGAACATTTCATGCAAAGATGGGCTTAATAAAGGACAGAAATGGTCTGGACCTAACAGAAGCAGAAGATATTAAGAAGAGGTGGCAAAAATACATGGAAGAACTGTACAAAAAAGATCTTCACAACCCAGATAAAAATGATGATGTGATCACTAATCTAGAGCCAGACATCTTGGAATGTGAAGTAAAGTGAGCTTTAGAAAACATCATTGTGAACAAAGCTAGTGGAGGTGATGGAATACCAGTTGAGCTGCTTCAAATCCTGAATGATGCTGTGAAAGTGCTGCACTCAATATGCCAGCAAATTTCGAAAACTCAGCAGTGGCCATAGGACTGGAAAAGGTCAGTTTTCATTCCAACCCCAAAGAAAGACAATGCCAAAGAATGTGCAAACTACCGCACAATTGCAGTCATCTCACATGCTAGTAAAGTAATGCTCAAAATTTTCCAAGCCGAGCTTTGGCAATATGTGAACTGTGAACTTCCTGATGATCAACCTGGTTTTAGAAAAGGCAGAGGAACCAGAAATCAAATTGCCAACATCTGTTGGATCATCAAAATAGCAAGAGAGTTTCAGAAAAACATCTACTTCTGCTTTATTGACTATGCCAAAGCCTTTGACTGTGTGTATCACAATAAACTGTGGAAAATTCTGAAAGAGATGGGAATACCACACCACCTGGCCTGCCTCTTAAGAAATCTGTATGCAGGTCAGCAATCAACAGTTAGAACTGGCCATGGAACAACAGACTGGTTTTAAATAGGAAAAGGAGTATGTCAAGGCTGTATATTGTCACTCTGCTAATTTAACTTTTATGCAGGGTACATCATGAGAAATGCTGAAGTGGAAGAAACACAAGTTGCAATCAGGAGTGCCAGGAGAAATATCAATAACCTCAGATATGCAGATGACACCACCCTCATGGTAGAAAATGAAAAGGAACTAATGTATGGATGTGAGAGTTGGACTATGAAGAAGGATGAGCACTGAAGAATTAATGCTTTTGAACTGTGGTGTTGGAGAAGACTCTTGAGAGTCCCTTGGACAGCAAGAAGATCCAACCAGTCCATTCTGAAGGAGATCAGCCCTGGGATTTATTTAGAAGGACTGATGCTAAAGCTGAAACTCCAGTACTTTTATCACCTCATGTGAAGAGTTGACTCACTGGAAAAGACTCTGATGCTGGGAAGGATTGGGGGCAGGAGGAGAAGTGGATGACAGAGAATGAGATGGCTGGATGGCATCACGGACTCAATGAACATGAGTCTGAGTGACCTCTGGGAGATTGTGATGACAGGGAGGCCTGGTGTGCTGCGATTCATGGGGTTGCAAAGAGTCGGACATTACTGAGTGACTGAACTGAACTGAAAGCTAAAGATGCTAAAGCCTTTGACTGTATGGATCACAATAAACTGTGGAACATTCTGAAAGAGATGGGAATACCAGACCACCTGACCTATTTCTTGAGAAACCTATATGAAGGTCATGAAGCAACAGTTAGAACTGGACATGGAACAACAGACTGGTTCCAAATGGGGAAAGGAGTACTTCAAGGCTGTTTATTGTCATCCTGCTTATTTAACTTATAGGCAGAGTACATCATGAGAAACGTGGGACTGGAAGAAGCACAAACTGGAATCAAGATTGCTGGGAGAAATATCAATAACCTCTGATATGCACATGACATCACCCTTATGGTAGAAAGTGAAGAGGAACTAAAGAGTGCCTTGATGTAAGTGAAAAAGGAGCGTGAAAACTTTGGCTTAAAGCTCAACATTTAGAAAACGAAGATCATGGCATCTAGTCCCATTACGTCATGGCAAATAGATGAGGAATTGTGGAAACAGTGTCAGACTTTATTTTTTTGTGCTCCAAAATCACTGCAGATGGTGACTGCAGCCATGAAATTAAAAGACACTTACTCCTTGGAAGGTAAGTCATGACCAACCTAGATAGTATATTCAAAAGCAGAGACATTACTTTGCCGACTAAAGTCCATCTAGTCAAGGCTATGGTTTTTCCAGTCGTCATGTATGGATGTGAGAGTTGGATTGTGAAGAAGGCTGAGCACTGAAGAATTGATGCTTTTGAACTGTGGTGTTGGAGAAGACTCTTGAGAGTCCCTTGGACTGCAAGGAGATCCAACCAGTCCATTCTGAAGGAGATCAGCCCTGGAATTTCTTTGGAAGGAACAATGCTAGAGCTGAAACTCCATTATTTTGGCCACCTCATGTGAAGAGTTGACTCATTGGAAAAGACTCTGATGCTGGGAGGGATTGGGGGCCAGAAGAGAAGGGTGCGACAGAGGATGAGATAGCTGAAAGTCATCACTGACTCAATGGATGTGCATCTGAGTGAACTCCGTGAGTTGGTGATGGACTGGGAGGCCCGATGTGCTGCAATTCATGGGATCTCAAAGAGTTGGACATGACTGAGTGACTGAACTGAACTGAAGTGAGTGCTATTTCATAAACTAAATCATTTCCAGCCATTTATTTTATCAGCATGAAATTTTGTTTTCAAATTAGAAGTATTTTAAATGCAGAATAGTAATTTCACTCATTTCACATGCTAACAATGTAGTAGTCAAAATCCTTCAAGCTAAGCTTCAGCAGTATGTGAACCAAGAACTTCCAGATGTACAAGCTGTATTTAATAAAAGCAGAGGAATAAGAGATCAAATTTCCAACGTCTGTTGAGACATAGAGAAAGAAAGAAAATGCCAGAGAAACACTTATTTCAGTTTCATTGGATATGTTAAAGCCTTTGACTGTGTGGATCACCACAAACTGGAAAATTCTTAAAGAGATGGGAATAAAAGACAACCTTACCTACCTCCTGAGAAACCTGTATGCAGGTCAGGAAGCAACAGTTAGAAACAGACATGGAACAATGGACTGGTTCAAAGTTGGGAAAAGAGTAGATCAAGGCTGAATAATGTCACCCTGCTTATTTAGCTTATATGCAAAGTAAATGATGTGAAATATCAAACTGGATGAAACATAAGATGGACTCAAGATTGCTGGGAGAAATATCAAAAACCTGAGATATGTAGATGACACCACAGTATTGGTAGAAAGAGAAGACTAACTAAAGGCAAAACAAATACAGTATTGTAATTAAAAAAATAAATTAATTAATTAAAAAAAATAAAGGGCTTCTTGATAAAAGCAAAAGAGGAGAGTGAAAAAGTTGGCTTAAAGCTGAACATTCAGAACACTAAGATCATGGATTCTGGTCCCATCCCTTCATGGCAAATAGATGGAGAAACAGTGGAAGCAGTGACAGACTATTTTTTGCTTTTCAAAATCACAGCATATGGTGACTGCACCATGAAATTAAAAGACGCTTGCTCCTTGGGAAAAAAAAAAAAAATTATGACCAACCTAGACAGCATATTAAAAAGCAGAGATATTACTTTGCCAACAAAGGTCCATCTAGTCAAAGGTGTTGTTTTTCCATTAATCATGTATTGATGTGAAAGTTGGATTATAAAGAAAGCTTAGTGTAAAGAAATGACGCTTTTAAATTGTGGTGTTGGAGAAGACTCTTAAGAATCCCTTGGATTGCAAGGATATCAAACCAGTCAGTCCTAAAGTTAATCAGTCCTTAATATCCATTGGAAGGTCTGATGCTGAAGCTTCAATACTTTGACCACCTGGTGCGAAGAACAGATTCATTGGAAAAGACCCTGATGCTGGGAAAGTTTGAAGGTGGGAGGAGAAGAGGACAACAGAGGATGACATGGTTGATGTCATCATTGACTCGATGGACGTGTTTGAGCAAGCTCTGGGAATTGGTTGTGGATAGGGGAACCCGGCGAGCTGCAGTCCATGGAGTTACAAAGAGTCAGACATGACTGAGTTACTGAACTAAAATCTAGACAATGTATTAAAAAACAGAGACATTACTTTGCCCACAAAGTCCGTATAGTCAAAGCTAAGGTGTTTCCAGCAATAAGGTACAAATCTAAGAAATGGACCATAAAGAAGGCTGAACACTGAAGAATGGATGCTTTTGAATTGGTGGTGAAGGAGATCCTTGACAGTCCCTTGGACAGCAAAGAGATCAAACCAGTCAAAGCTGGTGAAACTAATCAAACCAGGAAATCAACTTTGAATGTTCATTGGAAGGACTGATCCTGAAGCTGAAGATCCAATACTTTGGCCACCTGATGTCAAGAGCCAACTCATTGGAAAAGACCCTGATGCTGGGAAAGATTCAGTGCAGGAGCAGAAGTGGATGACAGAGGATGAGATCATTTGATGATATCATTGACTCAAGAGACATGAGTTTGAGCAAACTCCAAAAGATAGTGAAGCACAGGGCAACCTGGAAGGCTACAGTCAATGGGGCTGCAAAGAGTCAGACTTTACTTAACAGCAATTAATAATTTGATGTTATCAATTAGAGTGAATAGATTAATGTAGGGAAAATGACTTATGAGAATGAAAGGATAAAGAATACATAAAAGCACACAACACAAAAAGGTGACAGGAAACAGAAAGTGTAATGGTGACAACCAACTATGTATTTCTTTGTGCCACTGTGATTATAGTTATCTTGCCCTGTTTCTTACAGAATTTCCAAATATCTATAATGTATCCATAAACAAACTGCAGTCTGTCAAGAAAATAGAAATTTTCAATTATATTAGTCAGTGTTTTCAGAAGAAACAGAACCTACAAGATATATACATAGAGATGAATACACAGAGATGCATATATATACATTCATGATAATAGATGGGTTTTTGTGCTTCGACAGGGTGAGACTTCCCACCATCTGTAAAGTGGAAGCCCAGGAAATCCAGTAGTAGAGAGAACCAGATAATGCGATGCTATGAGTCCCAGTTCAAGATCAAGATCAAGGTTCAGGATCAAAAGGGTTAGTGGGGTAAGACCCAGTCTGAGTCTGCCGGCTTATGGAAGAGGTGCGTCGACATCAGAGGACCAGATAAAACAGATATTCCAGCTTAAGCAGAGAGCACACTCACCCTTCTACTCTTGTGTTCTATTCAGATCCATAACAGATTGGGTGGTGCCAACTAGAGTTAGTGAGGGCAGTTTCTATGTAGTTTCATTATTCAAGTACTAGACTCTTCTGGAAATACCTGACACACACAGACCTGATGTATCCCAACTTAATGTTTTACCAGCGATCTGCAATTCATTAGACTAGATAATATTAAAAGTTATCAAACACAGCAGTTGTCCAAATTTATGTGGTTATGATATTACTCATGCCTTGTATAATCTTTTCCAATTTCTCAACATAATTTCCCTGAAGATATAAAGCAGAATTCTTAATAATATTTCTCAATTAATGAATCTATTCATGGATGCTGAATGAGACATAAAGCATGTGCTATAAATATAAGCCCACTGACCAAAATAATATAGTATTTGAGAAACAGAGAGGAATAGATTTTAGCTTACTGCAGACACTATGATAAAGGGAATATTAATGAGAAGAAATAGAGAATGTTAAATGTGTGTCCTCTTCCACTCCTAGTCAGATACTCTAGTAGTATGTCTATCCAAATCTGTCCTACAGTCAGCTGTAGGAGTTCAGCTCAGTGCAGAAAAAGGAGCTAAGAGCTGTACATTATATCTAAGAATGTGTAAGCTTCTTTGGGGAAAATGATGTCAATGACAAAAAGAGCCTGTCAAAAAGTGTGGCCAAGAGAGCAACAATAATTTTAAATTTACAATAGCAAGACACAAAAAAGAATAAAAGTTTATCTCATATGCTTCAATATAAATAATTGATGTCTGCAAAGGAAGACAATCCAAATATATTCACAAAATGTAAACTAAATGAATGGCCATCTGACAGTAAATACTGATTAAAAGTTGTTCACCAGCACTTTTACAGACTGACAGGTAAGGAATTATTCCATCAGAAAGCTTGTGTACTGTGCACACAAAGGGATGATAACAGCTGTGCCTAGAAAAATATCTAAACCTATTTATTTTAATTCAAGGGTGAGTAAACAGGGGACAAAACAACAGAAAATCTGCAACACAAAAATCTCAGAAAAGCCTAAAAAGGCCAATGCAAAGTAGATATGTGGAAACAGTTGTCTTGCAAAGTGGAAACAGTTATATTTAACTAAACTTTATTGAGTAACTAATAAGCACTGGATATTGTAGGACACAGTGAGGAAGATCCACTAAGTCTCAGCTCTCAGGGGCTCACTGTACAAAATCTCACTAAACTCTAGGAAGACAGATATTCCCACAGAACACAGGCAAATTCATGGTGAAGAGATGCTGCATAAAAAGGATGGAGATAAAGTAATGTCTAGTTAGGGAGGAAAAGAGAACAGTGTATTAACATCATCAAGATGGTAGAATTGGAGGATCCAGCCCTCATTCCCTATCCCACTCTCTGTTAAAAACACTGATTATAAAAACTGGCTATGAACAAGAATTACCTTCAAGGAAGTCTGGAGATGCCAGCACTTGAAAAGCAAACCATTTGAGAATAGGCACTCTGAAGGGGTAAGAAGTTTCACTTCACCTGTGTAATGGTTTCACTCTACCTGTAAGACTCCATCCCACAAAAGCCAAGAAAGGTACTCTTGGTTGGCACTCTTTCCCACGAGAAAGTGAATAGCAAAGAGACCACCCATATGCCTCAGTACTATCAATTTTGCCCCAGTGACCCAATTCTGTGTCACTCCACTTAGACTACTAAGGGGATCAGTGTAATTTAAGATTGTGGGGACAACCAGGAGCAGAGAAAAAGTGCAAAAGCTCATAGCAAATAGTTTGTGGACCTCAACAATTAGTCATAGATCCTACAACTTACTCATGGGCTCCCTCAAGAACAGTGTACAAAAGGGGCCTCTCATCTAAGGATGCCCACATCCAGCTATCAGTACAGCCAGCATCCTGTACTACCTGCAATGGGAGGCAGGGGCCCACAGAAAGGCAATCTGTGAAGAAGCTTGCATGAGTTCCTCCAGATACAGGATCCTAGAACTTCCTTTCCAAGATGAAGCAAGAGAAGTAGAGCTGCCACGGCTGAAGCAAATATGTGAGAGACCAAAAACTGGATTTACAATTATGAGTTACCAAATACTAGGCACTTATGGAGCTCGTGTGCGTAGTTACTCAGTCGTGTCCAACTCTTTGCAATCCAATGGACTATAGCACACCAGGCTCCTCTGTCCATGGGATTTCCCAGGCAAGTGTACTGGAGTGGGTTGCAATTTCCTTCTTCAGGTGGAGCTTCAGTTTAGTTCCGTTCATTCGCTCAGCCATGCCAGACTCTTTGCGACCCCATGAATCGCAGCACTACAGGCCTCCGTGTATATTACCATCTCCCAGAGTTCACTCAGATTCACGTCCGTCGAATCAGTGATGCTATCCAGCCATCTCATCCTCTGTCTTCCCCTTCTCCTCCTGCCCCTAATCCCTCCCAGCATCAGAGTTTTTTCCAATGAGTCAACTCTTCACATGAGGTGGCCAAAGTACTGGAATTTCAGCTTCAGCATCATTCCCTCCAAAGAAATCCCAGGGCTGATCTTCAGAATGGACTGGTTGGATCTCCTTGCAGTCCAAGGGACTCTCAAGAGTCTTCTCCAATATCATAGTTTAAATGCATCAATTTTTCGGCACTCAGCCTTCTTCACAGTCAAACTCTCGCTTACACTATGCTAAATATATTCATTACTCCAGTAAGTTTTACCAATAATCTTGTCAATGTGGTATATAATCTGTTCCATCTAATAGATGAACAAAATGAGACTCATAAAAGTGACATTACTAAGCAAGTCCACACACCTCAATAGGGACAGCAAGGAAATCTGAAGTCAAACATTTTAGATTTAAACTTAAAACCTTTACTTTTAACTTCAGTGGCATATATTTTCAAGCAATAGTAAATCAATGTTTGATGGAAGTAGCAAAGAAGAAGAAACAGTTCTTATTAGGATTGGATATTGTAGTCTCCTATGATGCAATAATTTAGAATCTGTGATTCAAACAATGCACAGTCATAGTCATATTTTGTTATATGTAACATACTGTAAGGTATTAGCAGCATAAACCACAGCACTGAGAGAAGGAAAGGACAGAGGAGAGTCTTGACAGTGACAGCAGAGACAGGGGAAAGCCCTGGATAGGAAGAGTGGAGGGGAAGTTGTCTGCTGTCTCAGAGAGGACTGTGCTTTCTGTCATGCAAGCAGCAGATTTTTACAGGACTCCCCTGTGTGATGAAAAATGAAGCTAGTTATTTCAATCTATACCTAAAGAGTCAGACACAACTGAGTGACTGAACTGAACTGATGATGTAGGTAAATTATTATTTTTAAATTCCAAACTGGTCAAATTTATGTCAGAAAAAAAGAAGAATATAAAAGAAAATTATTACTTCTGGTATTTGCTTGCATCTTGTTTTTATATATAATTCTATTCCCTGATATTTTCCATGACATTTTAAAGTTCTGAAATTCAATGTTTTGGGAATTTGCTTCCAGAATTAGTTTCTTGGTTTCACTCCTCATTCAACCACTTACTAACCGTATTGCTTTGAGAAGGTTATAGGATATTTCTAACTTCAGTGAAAGTGCAGGTGGTTGTTGTGAAGGTTAAATTAAATAGTGTGGAGCAAGTGATAAGCATATAGCTGACACAGATTCGCAACAAAAAAATGCTGGAGTTAGTCTTTTCAATATGCTATGTACGCTCAATCGTCTTTTCTTGATATTTGATTCATATTGACTTTCATTTTGTCAACAATAAATTAATTTGTTCAACTAGTATTTATTGAGTCCCCATATGTGTGGCAGTCACTAGGAATCAAGGAAAATCAGCTTTAAAAAGAGACAAAAATCTTGTCCTCAAGGTACTATATTTATTTATGAAGTGTTTTAAAAGTTAGTCACTGGGAAGCACTTCTAGAAAGGCATGTGAGGACCTGCAAAAGTCTACTTATCTTTAAAAGGATTGAGAAATTAGCAAAAACTATCTCAGTATTCCAGAAATTAGCTAAAGGTTTTCAATAATCCAAGAAACGTTTATTAAAGAAAAAGAACTACAAAAGAAATAGCAAATGTTACAACATTTTCAATCATCCTATTCTCATCATTCCATTACCAGCATCTTGGTAGTCTCTAAAGTAAACTAGCCTCACAATCACAGTAGCTGTGAAAACCAACAGCCAAGCATCCTTATAGAAGGCAGAACAAGTTAGGAGCTCCACCAAAGTCCCAGTCCCAAGGGATTGTCGATACTTTTCCTGTAGGTCAATTCATTGAGAGTCCCAGTTATTGGGTTCACCTTAATTGATTTGACAAAGGTTTTGTTCACTGTGAGTAAACAATCTTTTGCTTGGGTACATCTTATTAATAAAATAATCAGCAGTTATCTCACATCACAAATGACTGAGAAGGAGTACTCAACAATAAAGCCAAAGAGATATGCACATGAAACTCTGAAATCTGAGATATGCTCCTGGGAAGCTGAAAATCTTTGGGCATGTGCAAGGCTATATAGGCCAGGAATAACCTGACAAGGCCTGGAACTCTCATCCCTGGCTGTTACTGAGGCTTTGCTCGAGCAGGAAGTGAACACAAAGGCCAAGATGGAAATTACATGATAGAGTCTTAAAGTCAGACTCCAAATACATACCCAGACCTTCCAAATAAAAACTAGAACACAGTAGATTAGGACAAGGAAACATCTGTCTAATCATGACCTGACAATTTAACCAACTGAACTGAGGCCTCAGTGCCCACAGATAGCACAGAATATAGACTTTACAGACTGTAGGAAAGCTGCTAAATAAACAAGAAGCAGGAGCAACAAAAACAACAAACAGCAACGAGAGCAAATAAACTGGAGAACAAACTGGAGAATGTGACTTCAAACATTACTAAATTACACTATTTAGCATGTCTAAATTTAACAAAAATGAAAAAATGTCATACAAAAGATAGGAAAACATGGTCTAAAACACAATAATTAAATTAATAAAACTGTCTTTAAGTTGCCAAGATGTTGGACTTACTAGTAAAAAACATTAAAATCAAAACTGGTTTATTAGATGTAGAAATAAGACTAACAAAACTTTATCTTATTAAAACTATTTTTTTTTAAAATAAAGGGAGACTCAAATCACCACGGGTAATAAAAGAGGGCATATAAAAATGAACATGAAAAAGCACTATGAACATCTACATGCAATGAATTATAAAGAATAGCTAAAATGGACAAATTCTTCTGAATGAAAAAAAAATACTGATATTGATGCAAGAAGAAACATAAAATCTGAATTTATCTCAAGATATTGAATTAATAATCAAAAACTTTCCGACAAGTAAACCTAATTCTAGATTACTGGTGAATTCTACAATACAGTTAAAAGAAAATATAACACCAATTTTTCATAAATTTCCAAAAAAGAAGAGGGGGGGAGTTCCTAACATATTCTATGCAGTTAGGATTCAGTTCAGTTCAGTTCATTTCCTCAGTGGTGTCAGACTTTTGTGACCCCATGAATCACAGCACACCAGGTCTCCCAGCATCAGGGTCTTTTCCAGTGAGTCAGCTCTTCCAATGAGGTGGCCAAAGTGAAAGTTTGCTGTTGATTTACAACCCCAGGATTCTTGGACCCCAGAGAAAAAGAATTCAATCCAGGGCCAGAAACGAGGCTTGATCGCTCAGAGCTTCTGTGTAATAAAGTTTTATTAAAGTATAAAGGAGATAGAGAAAGCTTCTGACATAGGCATCAGAAGGGGGAAGAAAGAGTACCTTCCTGCTAGTCTTCAGCTGGATGTTATATAGTCACTAGCAGTCTGCATATGAAAGGAAATGTCTTAAAACTCAGAATGGCACCAGGCCCCTCACACATAAGATGCATTTTGGGATAATCTTGGCACCAAATGGTTCATCCTGGACCATAAAATGATTAACTTGAAGAAGGGCAGATCACCATACAAATAGTTTCATTTACATAGATTAGAGGAACAATATCTGAGTATAACATACTGGTTTATCAAGTAGGTTCTGAGCCAAAAGGCAGAACCAACTTGAAGACAGAGTTTGGGTGCATTAGCATAGCTTAAGATAAACATTTCAATAAGAAAAAGGCATTGGCTATCTCTAGGTTTGAGAATAGTTAACTTCAGGTGAAACCAGGTGTCGTGGCAACAGAGAATTTTAAGAGGAACCTCCTTTTAAATTTGTATAGAGAAGGGGAAAAAAAAAATACTGCTAGTCTGTTTCCTCCTACCACTTAAGAGAGATAAAAATGTCTGATACTTGTAAGCTATTTCCTGTTTGGAGACCCCTGGCCTTCCTGACTGTTACCCTCTCAAAAGTATTGGAGTTTCAGCTTCAGCATCAGTCCTTCCAATGAAGAGCCAGGATTGATCTCCTTTAGAATGGACTGGTTGGATCTCCTTGCAATCCAAGGGACCCTCAAGAGACTTCTCCAACACCATAGTTCCAAAGCATCAATTCTTTGGTGGTCAGCTTTCTTCACAATTCAACTCTCACATCCATACATGACAACTGGAAAAACCATAGCCTTGACTAGACAGACCTTGAAGTCAGGATTACCATAGCACAAAAATCAGACAAATACAACCCTATGAAGTCTACAGAAAAGTATACTTATGAATATAGATGCAATAATCTTAATATCAGAACATCATATCAAGCAAACTGTAAAAAGGAATGAATACCACAATAATGTGGATATATCTTGCAAGGTGGGTTCAGAATTAAAATTAAAAAAAAAAAATCACCATTTCTATGGAATTAAGAACAAAACCACATGATCATCTCAATATCTAGAAAGTATATTTGACAAAAATCAACTGTCAGCCCTCCATATCCAATTTCTGCATCCACAGATTTCATGAACCATGGATCAAAACTATTTGAAAAAAATAGTTCCGTGCTCGCTTCAGCAGCACATATACTAAAATTGGAACGATACAGAGAAGATTAGCATGGCCCCTGCGCAAGGATGACACGCAAATTTGTGAAGCATTCCATATTTAAAAAACAAAAAACAAAAATAGTTCCACAGGGTGGCAAAGAGCAAAGCTTAAACTTGTTCCATGCCATAAATATTTACATTGTATTTACAACCATTTACATATGCAGAATTTTATACTAGTCATTATAATTAATCTAGAGATGAGTTAAAGCATACAGGAAGATGTATGGAGTTTGGATGTACACACTTTGCCATTGGTATCAGAGATTCAAGCACGCATAGATTTTGGTATCTTGGAACAAACCCTTCATGGATATTGAGAGATGTCTGTACTTCTCAAGATTAAAACCTAAATAAAACAAAGACTCAAAAACACTATGGAACTTCCTCAACCTGATAAAAAACTTCTATGAAAAATGCACAATTAACAGTGAAACACTGATCATTGGGCCACTAAGAGAAGGAAGAATACTCTAATGCCTATTCTTATCACTTTAATTCCACCTTATTCTTAAGGCTCTAGTCAGAGGAACTACAAAGGAAAAAGAAATAAAAGACATTCTGACTGGAAAAACAAAATATTTATAACTTTCTGTTTTTGGAAATGATGTGATCCTTTTTAGTAGAAATTTCCAACAGATCTAGAAAAAGATTTTGAACTTATCAAAGAGTCCAGCAAGATTATACTGTTTAACACCAATAAACAAAAATCAATTGTATTTCTCTTTATTAGCAAAGAGCAATCCAAAGTTGAATTAAGAAAATAATTACAGTTAAAATAGTATCAACAAGAACACAATGCTGAGGAAAAAAATTAACAAAGTTTGAAACCTATACACTAAGAACTACAAAACAACATGGAAGCAAATTAAAGATCTAAATAAATATATTTCTTATTCACTGACTGAAAGACTTAACATTATTAAGATGGCATTATTCCCCAAGGTGATATAATATTCAGTGAAATCCCCTTTGAAATCCCAAATGACTTTTTTTGCAGAAACTGGCAACCTGATCACCAAACTCATTTGAAAATGCAAAGGACTCAGACAGACTGTTCAAAACAATATTGCAGAAGAGAAATTAAGTTAGAAGACTCACATTTCTTCAAAACTAATTTTAAAATGCAATAATTATGACAGTGTGGTGCTGGTATAATGATGTATAGGACAATGGGATAGATTTGTGAGTTCAGAAATAAATCTTCACATCTATGGTCTATTGATATTCAATAAGGATGCCAAGACAATTAAACAATTTTTTTTTAAACAGTGTGAGAAAACTAGATGTCAGCCACAAAGGATAAATTTAGAACCATATATGGAAAAGACTTTCATGCTGGGAGGGATTGGGGGCAGGAGACGAAGAGGACGACAGAGGATGAGATGGCTGGATAACATCACTGACTCAGTGGAGAAAAGTCTGAGTGAACTTCGGGAGTTGGTGATTGTCAGGGAGGCCTGGCATGCTGCAATTCATGGGATTGCAAAGAGTTGGACACAACTGAGCAGCTGAATTGAACTGATTAAATCATACAATACAAAAATTTAAAGTTTTATATATGGAAGTTTAAGAGCAAAGCTGTAGAGTTCTTAGAAGAAAAAATATAAATCAACCTTTGAATCTTGAATTAGATGATGACTTCTTATATATGACATCAAAATCTCATGTGACATAGGTAAAATAAATAGAAATGCATCATCATTTTAAAAAATGCTCTATTTCAAAGAACTGATATATTAAAAAAAAAAAAAAAGTGAAGTGGGGACTTCCCTGGTGGTCCAGTGACTCAGGCTTTGTGCTCCCAATGCAGGGGGCCTGAATTTGATCCCTGGTCAGGTAACTAGATCCTATATACTGTAACTAAGTTTTCATGCAGCTAGACCCAATGTGTAGGCAAATTTATCAATAATAAATATAAAATGGTGAAATTACAGCTTATATAATGAGAAAATATTTACAAACTTTATATCTGATAAGACTGATATTCAGAACATATACTCTTAAAGTTATTATTAAAGATAAAGAACTGAAAAGTAGGCAAATGATTTAACAGATATTTTCCCCAGAAATGTACAGAAATGGTGATTAGACAAACTGTAACATGTTCAATATCAATAATCAGTAGAGGAATGCCCATCAAAGCACAATGAAGTGCTTTTCTTTCAACTCCAGTAAAATAGCTAAACCTAAAAAAAGAAAAAAAAAAAAAAAAAAAGCTGATGAAGATGTGGAGAAATCTGAACTTTTATACATTGTGAGTAAGACTGTGTGTGAGGCAGCCACTTTCGGATGGTTCCTCAAAATGCTAGACATTGATTTACCATATAACTCAAAATTTCCACTGCTAGGAACATAGCAAAAAGAACTGAAAATGTATGGGCATGCAAAAATCTGTGATTAATTGACCAAAGCAATATTATTCATAATAGCATATATACAATACACATGTCATCACTCAGTTGTGTCCGACTCTTTGTGACCCCATAGACTGTAGCCTATGCGGCTCCTCGATCCATGGGATTTTCCAGGCAAGAGCACTGGAGTGGGTTGCCATTTTCTTCTCCGGGGGATCTTCCCAACCCAGGGATTGAACCCAGGTCTCCTGCATTGCAGGCAGACGCTTTACCTTCTAAGCCACCAGGGAAGCCCACATAACAACACAGGTGTCTAACACAAAATTGATGAATAAGTAAGCAAAACATGGCATATCTGTACAATGAAATTTTATTCAGAAATGAAATAGAATGTAGCAGTAATAATGCCATAACATGAAAAGTTTATGGAGTTCCCTGTTGGTTCAGTGGTAAAGAAACCACCTGTCAATGCAGGAGATGTGGATTTGACCCCTGGGTCAGAAAATCCCCTGTAGAAAGAAATGGCAGCCCACTCCAGCATTCTTGTCTGGGAGATCCCATGTACAGAGCAGCCTAGTTGGCTATTGTCCTTGGAGTCACAAAAGAGTGGGACATGATTTAGCAACTAAACAAGTGGAAAACCTTGACTGTATTATGTAAACTGAGTGAACTCAATTGCCAAAGGTCATACATTTTATAAATCCATTTAAATTAATTATCCAGAATGGGAAAATCTACAGACCCAGAAGTTAAATCCATGATTTCCAAGTGCTCAGGGGAGGTAGGGATGAGGAGTGATTGCAAATGCACATTACTTTTCTTTTGGGAGAAAGAAAATATGCTAAAATTTAATAATAGTCATGGGTGCATAATTCTGTAAACATACCAGAAAACACAGAATTTACATTTGAAAGGGAAAATTTTACATGTTCATTTTATCTCAATAACTCTGTTAATTAGAAAATTCACTGTAATGAAAAGACAGCACAGTGATCATTTGGCTATGCAGCTTCAGGATGTGGATAAGCAAAAGAGCAGCTGCTATTTATTACAATGCATCATTTCATAGTATCCAGTTTTACATTATATCATGTTTGATTTTTATAATAGAGGCAAATCCTATATGGGAATTCCTGTCCAAATCACCATTAACGGTTCCATTGCCCTCTTATAATCCCTTGATTCATAGATGTGTGCCTTAACAAATTAATCCACAAATGAAGAAATCCTTAAATTATTCATTCTTGAATCTGAACATCAAAGGTCACTGTGATTACAAAATAAACAGTAGTAACCAGACTGCATATTTATCCTTCCAGTTTTTAATTTCTTCTAATCCCCTTGCATGGGATCTTTTGAAGGAGGTCACCATTATCTTCATTACCTCCACCATAGTTTGGCCCAGATAAATAGCAGGGAGGGAACACAGCTCCACCAAACAACAAAAAATAAGTACAAGACATTTTCCCCCTCAGTCAGTCTCTTCCATGAGGAAACTACTATAAGCCTCTTATCCTTCTCCATCAGAGGGCAGACAGACTGAAAACCACAATCAGAGAAAAGTGACCAATAAAATTACATGGACCACAGCCTTGTCTTACTCAGTAAAACTATGAGTCATGCTGTGTAGGACCATCCAAGACAGACAGATCATGGTAGAGAGTTCTGACAAAATGTGGTCCACTGGAGAAGGGAATAGAAAACCACTTCAATATTCTTACCTAGACAACCCCATGAACAGTATGAAAAGGCCAAAAAAAAAAAAAAGGACACAGAAAGATGAACTCCCCAGGCTGGTAGGTGTACAATATGTTACTGGTAATCAGTGGATAAATAACTCCAGAAAGACTGAACAAAGCAAAAACAGCACCCAGTTGTGCATGTGACTGTTTATAAAAGCAAGGCCCAAAGCTATAAAGAGCAATATTGCATAAGAACCTGGAATGTTAGGTTCATGAATCAAGGCAAATTGGAAGTGGTCAAATAAGACATGGCAAGAGTGAACGTCAAAATGTTACAAATAAGCAAACTACAATGGACTGGAATGACTGAATTTAACTGAGATGACCATTATATCTACTAGTGTGGGCACAAATCCCTTAGAAAAATGGAGTAGCCAACATAGTTTAAAAAAAGAGAAAAAGAGAAAGAGAAAAGGAAAGATATGCCCATTTGAATGCAGTGTTCCAAAGAAAAGCAAGGAGAGTTAAGAAAGGCTTCTTCACTGAATAGTACAAAGAAATTGAGGAAAAGAATAGAATGGAAAAGACTAGAAATCTCTTCAAGAAAATTAAAGACACCAAAGGCATATTTCATGCAAAGATGGGCTCAATAAGGGACATGAATGCTATGGATCTAACAGAAGCAGAACATATTAAGAAGAGGTGGCAAAAAATACACAGAAGAATTGTCCAGAAAATAGCTTCATGGCCCAGATAATCACGATGGTGTGATCACTCATCTAGAGCAGACATCCTGGATTGTGAAGTCAAGTGGGCCTTAGGAGGCATCACTACAAACAAAGCTACTGGGGGTCATGGAATTACTGTTGAGCTATTTCAAATCCTAAAAGGTAATGCTGTGAAAGTGCTTCACTTAATGTGCCAGTAAGTTTGGAAAACTCAGCAGTAGCCATAGGACTGCAAAAGTTCAGTTTTCGTTCCAGTCCCAAAGAAAGGCAATGCCGATTAATGTTAAAACTATTGTTCAATGGCATTCATCTCATACACTAGTAAAGTAATGCTCAAAATTATCCAAGCCAGGCTTCAACAATACATGAAGCATGAACTTCCAGATTTTTAAGCTGGATTTAGAAAAGGTAGAATAACCCTAGATCAAACTGCCAACATCATTTGGATCATAAATAAAGCAAGAGGGTTTCAGAAGGAAAAAAAAAAAATCTACTTCTGCTTTATTGACTATGCCAAAGCCTCTGAATGTGTTCAGTTCAGTACAGTTCAGTTCAGTCGCTCAGTCATGACCGACTCTTTGCGACCATATGTATCGCAGCATGCCAGGCTTCCCTGTCCATCATCAACTCCCAGAGTTCACTCAGACTCATGTTCATCAAGTCAGTGATGCCATCCAGCCATCTCATCCTCTGTTGTCCCCTTCTCCTGCCCCCAATCCTTCCCAGCATCAAAGTCTTTTCCAATGAGTCAACCCTTCACATGAGGTGGCCAAAGTACTGGAGTTTCAGCTTTAGCATCATTCCTTCCAAAGAAATCTCAGGGCTGATCTCCTTTAGAATGGACTGGTTGGATCTCCTTGCAGTCCAATGGACTCTCAAGAGTCTTTTCCAACACCACAGTTCAAAAGCATCAATTCTTCAGTGCTCAGCTTTCTTCACAGTCCAACTCTCACATCTAAACATGACCATTGGAAAAACCATAGCCTTGACTAGATGGACCTTAGTCGGCAAAGTAATGTCTCTGCTTTTGAATATACTATCTAGGTTGGTCATAACTTTTCTTCCACTCATCACCAACTCCCGGAGTTCACTCAGACGCATGTCCATCAAGTCAGTGATGCCATCCAGCCATCTCATCCTCTGTTGTCCCCTTCTCCTGCCCCCAATCCTTCCCAGCATCAAAGTCTTTTCCAATGAGTCAACCCTTCACATGAGGTGGCCAAAGTACTGGAGTTTCAGCTTTAGCATCATTCCTTCCAAAGAAATCTCAGGGCTGATCTCCTTTAGAATGGACTGGTTGGATCTCCTTGCAGTCCAATGGACTCTCAAGAGTCTTTTCCAACACCACAGTTCAAAAGCATCAATTCTTCAGTGCTCAGCTTTCTTCACAGTCCAACTCTCACATCTAAACATGACCATTGGAAAAACCATAGCCTTGACTAGATGGACCTTAGTCGGCAAAGTAATGTCTCTGCTTTTGAATATACTATCTAGGTTGGTCATAACTTTTCTTCCACAGAGTAAGCGTCTTTTAATTTCATGGCTGCAGTCACCATCTGCAGTGATTTTGAAGCCCAAAAAGTAAAGTCCGACACTGCTTCTACTGTTTCCCCATCTATTTCCCATGAAGGGATGGGACCAGATGCCACACTCTTCCTTTTCTGAATGTTGAGCTTTAAGCCAACTTTTTACTCTCCACTTTCACTTTCATCAAGAGGTTTCTTTAGTTCTTTTGACTGTATGGATCACCATAAACTGGAAAATTCTGAAAGAGGTGAGATTGCCAAACTACCTGACCTGCTTCTTGAGAAATCTGTATGCAGGTCAGGAGGCAACACTTAGAACTACTTATGGCACAACAGATAGGTTTCAAATAGGAAAAGAAGTATGTCAAGGCTGTATATTGTCACCCTGCTTATTTAACTTATATGCAGAGTACATCATGAAAAACACTAGGCTGTATGAAGCAAAAGCTGGTATCAAGATTGCTAGGAGAAATATCAATAACCTCAGATATGTAGGTTGACACCACTATTACGGCAGAAAGTGAAGAACTAAAGAGTTTCTTAATAAAACTGAAAGAGAAGAGTGAAAATGTTGGCTTAAAGCTCACCATTCAGAAAACAAGATCATGGCATCTAGTCCCATCACTCACTTCATGGCAAGTAGATGGGAAAACAGTGAAAACTATAGCATACTTTTTGGGGCTCCAAGACCACTGCTGATGGTGATTGCAGCCACAAAATTAAAAGACATTTATTCCTTGGAAGAAAAATTATGACCAACCTAGATAGCTTATTAAAAAACAGAGACATTGCTTTGCTGACAAAAGTCCGTCTAGTCAAGGTAATGTTTTTGTTTTTTTTTTTCCCCTGTAGTCATGTATAGATTTGAGAGGTAAACTTTAAGGAAACCTGAGTGCCAGAGAATTGATGCTTTTGAACTGTGGTTTTGGAGAAGACTCTTGAAAGTGCCTTGGACTGCAAGGAGATCCAACCAGTTCATCCTAAAGGGGATCAGTCTTGGGTGTTCATTGGAAGGACTGATGTTGAAGCTGAAACTCCAACACTTTGGCCACCTGATGTGAAAAACTGACTTTTTTGAAAAGACCCTGATGCTGGTAAGGATTGAAGGTGGTAGGAGAAGGGGACTACAGAGATGAGATTGTTGGATGGCATCACAGACTCAATGGACATGAATTTGAGTAAACTTTGGGAGTTGGTGATGGAGAGGGAGGCCTGGTATGTTTGCAGTCCATGGCGTTGTAAAGAGTCAGACACAACTGAATGTCTGAACTGAATACCTTTATGGGGATTTGCACTCCAAAAAGGCAAGAGATGACCAACTCACTGAGGATTAAGGATCTCTATTCTATATGCCCTATCAGAACTTCCATCATGTAGGGAATATATGAACTCAACAACTTGGGACTGTGAGAAAGATAGCATGGGCAGAATTTTGCACAGCAGAATTGTAGAAAGCAGATGTCTCCCTCTCTGATTTCTTCCTGTCTATGAATTAGAATATCTTTCCCCTGGGACATCTTCAGAAGTATTAGAAAGTATAGTTGCACTATGCTTACTGTTCACTAAGGCTGAAAACTAAACCTGGTGAAACTGGGGAAAGAATCTGATCACATGTTTTCTCTCTCACTTCTGGCTCTACTGGCCTGTGGCTGACACGTCCATACAGTTCTCCTTTCTTCCATAAAGTGAGATCACCTGTCTTGTGCTAGATTCTAATTACTAGAATCAAGTCAGTAGGCAAATTCTGAATTTTGCATACTATTGAAGGCCCTAGAGCTATGGGGTAGATATTCTTGCTTACTGTTGTGTCTTCTACAAATACAAACTCTCTTATGCAAGGTGTGCCAAGATCTGAATTGGAGGGTGCAAGGTATTACTAATGTTGAGGAGCCAATGTAATGACCAAGTTACCTTATTATAGACTAACAGCAAAAATCTGAGCTTTTGAACATTTTCCAAATCATGCATCTATGTCTCAAGTGATATTGTAAATTAGGGGGAGATGGGTGGGCATTATTGAAATCTAGACACTAATTCATTACATAAACACACATTCCTTTATCAAAATTTTCCCTTATACTATGAATATAGAATTATTATATGTTTAATATCTAACAGCAAGTTTGTCATTTTCAATTTTCTGTCACTTATATTTTTCCTTTCTTGGCACTGGTAGCAAAGTTAAGTAAGTTTCACTCTCTAGCTGAAAATAGGGAAGAATTTTATCTTGTATCCTGATAGAACTATATCATGACCATAAAGAGTACCAAATTTAGCATAAAGCTAAAAGTGTACACAGAAATTCAAGGAGATGCTCAGAACCTGGCTCCATGAAGACTCCCTTACCTAACCTTGAAGTCTGCTCTTTATCTGAACTTCCTGTTATGTGAGTGATTCTACAACTAGTAAGACCATTCAGCTGGGGATTTTGTTAATTAAATATATATCTCAATTGATTCAAAATAAAGTACTAACTTTGGGGCACTACAAGGAACAGAAACTAAAATCTGGAATTACTTCTGAGGAAAAAGTAGAACTGTAGGTAATAAGGGCTTCATAATTCCTTCTGAGAACTTGGTCATGAAGTTGGTTAGGCTGCTGCATATTCTACATTTTTTTCAGGCTAACAGTCAATGAAGGCCATGATATTTATGCAAATGATAGCAAAATTATAGAATATTGGCATATGCTCATAATTTCTTGTATCCTCTGGCAGTTTGTAAAAGAAGAGTCTAGTTTCATCTGAAGGTAGTTATCTAAACAATGAAAGGTAAAGACAGTTTGGGCAGAGTACTTTTCTGCTTGTGACTTCAAAACAAGCTGACTGAAGAGTTGGGAGAGTAGGAAAAGCTTGAATTCTTGATGGCTTTTTAAAGCAATTTAATAAACAACCATACCCTGACCCCTAGTTTTAAAGTTTGCAAATGGAGATAATTACTTAAGTAAACATCTTAACTAATACAACAAAAGATCACAGCTGCTTGAACAGCCAAGATTTAATATTGAGATTAGATTTCAAAATAATTGAGAGTTAATCTTTACCTTATGTTTTCTTTTATTTCCAGGAAAGAACACAATAGCTGGGACATGGTAACATTCAACAAATAGTTGTTTAAAAGATGAATGTGCCAAGCATTTGGTAGAGTATGAGTCTCAGATAAAATGTTGAGGTTAGGTAACATTGGGCCATGTTAGTGATGATGGGGGTACACAGCAGGCTCAACAAGCCCTTCTGAGATGCTGTCTGCCCTTTGATGACTGGCTCAGAAGCTAGAGACAGGCTTTGTGGCATTTAGAACTAATTATCAGATGTAGTCACAGTACAATATTTGGCTTAGTTTTATATTATGAAAGTTCTAGGAGTATTTACTTAAGAGTGTAGTTTTCTTTAATCCTATCAAATAGAACTCTTTCAAAAATATAAATTATATATAGTATACTTTATACACACGTTCACATATATGAACATGTATGCAGAAATTGCTTCCATTTAAAATTGTTGTCAGGCCTCAGGTACCAGTCTTCCCTGGTGGCTCAGAGGTTAAAGCGTCTGCCTGCAATGCAAGAGACCTGGGTTCAATCCCTGGGTTGGGAAGATTCCCCTGGAGAAGGAAGATCCCCACTCCAGTATTCTTGCCTGGAGAATCCCATGGACGGAGGAGCCTGGTGGGCTTCAGTCCACGGGGTTGCAAAGAGTCAGACACGACTAAGCAACTTCACTCACTCACTCACTCAGTCACCATAGGTGAGGTGAAGTTGCTCAGTCGTGTCCAACTCTTTGCGACCCCGTAGGCTGCAACCTTCTAGGTTTCTCCATCCATGGGATTCTCCAGGCAAGAATACTGGAGTGGATTGCCATTTTCTTCTCCAGGGGATCTTCTTGACCCAGGGATCGAACCCAGGTCTCCTGCATTGGAGGCAGACGCTTTAACCTCTGAGCCACCAGGGAAGCCCCAGTCACCATAATAAAAGCTAAAATAAAATAACTGGATCCAAATTGTTTTTCTGGGAATATACTAAGTTCAGGTTACCTGTTTAGATAGCCAAAATCTTTGCTAAATATATTTTATTTATTTGCATTCTGTAAGGATCCTTTTAGAACTGTTTTTAGGTTTATTTTATTTTATTTTCTTAAAGAAACTTCTGCATGCAAATCAAAGAATGAATGTCATTGTATTTAAGTGGTTTGGGCTCCTCTCTTTTTAACGGTGCCTCTTAAGGTGAATTATCTTATTTAAGTTAAAATTTCCCCAGTGTGGCCACTATAATTGTAAATTATTGAAAATGACACCCTTTTCTAAGAAGATGCAAAACTCTGGTTCATACAGGGCATACATAAAGGAAGTAGTTTTTTTTTTTTTTTTTTAGTAGGGGTGGAGAAAGAGTTTTAGACCAGGGAGAATGAATCCTTGCCTTTAGATTTCTTAAGAGATTTTAACTGTGAGAAACACTGTTTTTTAAAAGATACTACAAAGCACAGGGAATCACACATCTCCCCCCGCCACCAACTTTGAACAGAATAAAGTGACTTTAGTGACAAAATGTAGGTATGCATACTAAAGTTGTACAGCTCAAAATGCAGAGAGAAACGCACACTCAAATTTCAGGTTCAGTAGGAAAGCTGTGAACTCAGTGTGCTCTGTGGGTTACAGACATCTGTTTTCTCAGTGGCCTCTGAGACCTTGGCATGTTTCTTTGGGTCCCACCTTCTGACACCAGGGACTGTGAAGATCAAGAAATAGCAAAACTAGAATCTCTAAATTAATAAATAGCATTTAGCAATAAATCATTTTACATATAAGAACAGTTGTAAGCTGGAAACTTTTGAAATCAAAGACTGGTATGAAGATCTTCAGGAAATGAAGTTCTAGGTTATTTATAAATGAAATAAGATGGTTATTTACCCTTTGCAATGATTGTTTATTACAGTGGAGATTTTCAGGTGTTTGGAGGTGGTTGTATGATTGTATCACACTATTTTTAGAAAGATGACTAATTTTTCTTTTGTAATTATAACAGGCATTTATAAGAAAGAGCCAAAGTTAAGTTTTCCTTATGTTCATGTTATAAACCAGATTTAGTTTTGCTAACGTGGTTTAAATGTCTGCCCAATGAATCCTCAAGTCCAATTTCCATTTTGTATTTAATTTTAACAATAAGGAATCTCTGTCAGAGGGATTTATTTATTTATTTATTTATTTTAAAAATTTGAAGTGTTCAACTCTCCCACTTCACAGCAATAGTGTAATTTGCTAACTCAGCTTTGCTTCATAGTTAGTCCAGGAAATTAAAAAACAAAAACAAAAGAAAAAAAAAAAAAAAAAAGGAGAAAAATTAGGAAAAAACTCTCATCCCCAAAAATCATACATGAAAATAAGGGTTCTTCTCACACACTGGGGCTGGCAGAATTTTTGTTTTTAAAGTTTTTCTGATAAAAAAGATGAGATTTTTTCCAAGGCTTTGCTACAATCATCTGATGCACATTTCTTGGTTTAGTCTGCCCTATGGGGTCATACAGAGTCAGACACATCTGAAGTGATTTAGCAGCAGCAGCAGTACTTAAAGAGGGAGATAATGAGGGAGACAACCCAGAAACTTGTTGCCACCTTTTGTTTTGTTGCTTTTCAAATATTAGCTTCCATTACCAGTCTGCTTGCTAATATTTACCTTGCAGAGTCCTTACCTAATGCAACCTCTCGTATATGTAGAAGTAATTTGGTTCTTCATTAGCCATCATGACTATTAGTTACCTAGGCAACAACAAACAATCCAGAAGAAAGTGTACTCCAGGGCCTTATTCCTCGTTCTCATCATATCTTTCAAAGCTCAGCTTTAACAAGGGAGATTCCTGATGAGGGTCCTCCTTTCACTTGGTAATAGTTGATGAGACCTCTTCATGACTCTGTCACTAGCATTAATGAGAGGATCAGAACACAGTTGTGTTCTGTTCCCTGGCTTGGGCCTTGTATTTTGAATTTGATGATGAGGGATAATTTAATTTTGAATTGACTGAGGGAAAAAGTTAGAGTGGGACTGTCCTTAATCAAAATTTGAAAAGATGAATAAGTTACATATTATAACTATTCTAAGACTTCTATTCAAAAGAAGTATCTTCTGTGATTTGCTATCATAGACGAAAATTTGTTTCAACCATTATAAAGTAACTCCTTTTGTTTTGTTTTACTTTGTATGTATCAGTCATAAGCTAAAAATGGTCTTGTATATGTTAAGGAAGGTGTTGTAACCTCTCATTCAGCTTTACAGCATTGAAAAACAATGTGAAAATATGTCTCAAAGTCTGATATATATGGAGGGGGTTCAAAATTGTTCCTTCACTCTAGCTGAAACAGCTATGATTTAATAAAATATAATAGATTAAACCTAATGTTTTTAGTTTAACTAGGTCCTACTTGCTTATTTTTGCTTTTATTTCCATTACTCTAATAGGTAGATCATAGGGGATCTTGCTGTGATTTATGTCATGGAGTATTGTGCCTCCTGTGTTTTACTCTGAGGGTTTTATAGTTTCTGGTCTTACATTTAGGTCTTTAATCCACTTGAGTTTATCTTTGTGTATGGTGATAGGAAGTGTACTAATTTCATTCTTTTACATGTAGCTGTCCAGCCTTCCCAGCACCAATTATTGAAGAAACTTTCTTTGCCCCATTGTATATTCTTGCCTCCTTTGTCAAAAATAAAGTGCTCTTAGGTGCATGGGTTTACCTCTGGAGTTTCTATCTTGTTCCATTAGTCTGTATTTCTGTTTTTGTATCAGTACTATACTGTCTTGATGACTATAGCTTTGTAGCATTGTCTGAAGCCAGGAAGGTTGATTCCCCCAGCTCCATTCTTCTTTCTCAATATTTCATTGGCAATCTGGAGTCTTTTGTGTTTCCAATGCAAATTGAGAATTTTTTCATTTTAGTTATGTGAAAAATGTTTTGGTAATCTGATAGGGATCCCATTGAATCTGTAGACTGCATTTGGTAGTATGGCAATTTTCACAAAATTGATTATTCCAACCCAGGAACATGGAATGTCTCTCCAACTTAAATGTTTTTTCACAGGAAGCTATAAACAAGTTGAAAAGACACCCCTCATAATGGGAGAAAATAATAGCAAATGAAACAACTGACAAAGGATTAATTTACAAAATATATAAGCAGCTCAATATATTAAAAAAAAATAACCCAATCAAAAAGTGGGCAAAATATATAAACAGACATTTAAAATAATAATAATAATCATATAGATGCTAAGAACACTTGACAAGATGCTCAGCATAGCTCATTATTAAAGAAATGCAAATCAAAACTACCATGAGATACCACTTCACACCTGTCAGAATGGGTACCATCAAAATATCTGCAATCAATAAATGCTGGAAAAGATGTGGTAAAAAGGGAACCCTCCTGCACTCTTGGTGGGAATGTAAACTGATATAGCCACTATGGAAGACAGTATAAAGATTCCTTAAAAACTATTATGTCTATCGTATAACCCATTAACCCCACTACTAGGCATATACTCTGTGAAAACCTTAACTTAAAAACACACATGCACACCAATTTTCATTGCAGCACTTTTACAATCGTTAGGAGATGGAAGCAACCCTAGATGTCCATTGAGAAATGAAAGGATAAAGAAAGAGTGGTGCATATATTACTCAGCCACAAAAAGGAATGCATTTGAGTCAGTGCTAATGAGTTAAATGAACCTAGAGCCTATTATACAAAGTGAACTAAGTCAGAAAGATAAAAACAAATACTGTATATTAACACATAAATTTAAAGTCTAGAAAAGTTGATTCTGATGAACCTATCTGCAGGGCAGCAATAGAGGGGGATGGTAGGAAGGAGAGTGTGGGATGAACACAGAGAATAGCATAGAAACATATATACTACCATATGTAAAGTAGATAACCAGTGGGAACCTGCTGTATGACTCAGGGAACACAAACCAGAAATCTGTGACAACTTGGAAGGGTGGGATTGGGTGGGAGGCGTGAGGGAGGTTCAAGAGGTA
>SJYG01000245.1:2740272-2751432 GCA_006410535.1 Litocranius walleri | reverse complement strand
ATTCCTGGTAGGGTAACTAAGATCCCACAAGTCTTATGGTGTAACAGGTTGAGGTGTGAGGGGGGGGGCGTCAAACATGTCTTTGGGACTTGCCTGGCCACTCAGTGGTTAAGACTCAGCCATCCAATGAAAGGGGGCATGGGTTCAATCCCTAGTCAAGGAACAAATATCTTATGTGCCACATGGCCTAGGTAAACAAAAAGGATTTAAAAAAAAATCTTTCAGATAAATCTTACACTCAAAAATTGAACTCTAAAAATGCTTTGTTTCTATGAAGTTAACATCATATGTTTTTATTTACAAGTGTTTTCTCTGATTATTGCCAGTATTTTCTCACCAATCTGGTAATTACTTACTTTGTAGTAGTGTGTTTACTTCTCAATTACTCTTCATTGAACACTTTTTAAATGCATTTCATTTTTCTCTTACTGGAATTTGCCAAATTATCCTGTTAAGCATTATTTCAAAATGATTTTTAAAGGTCTCTGGCTTATCAATTTCTTTACTATATTGATTTCATTATGTATTAGTTTAACCTATCAATTTAAGCCCATCAAAACATTGTTTTTTTCCTAGCTGTGCAGCAACACTTTTGGCATAGTTAACAGAAATATTTGCTCCTGTTGCTGAAGTTTTCAGGATAAGAAGCGATTGCTTCTTGGAACTATTACTTGATTTCTATAGAGAGTTTAATTACTAAGTAAATGATTTGGGTGACCTCTTTTAAACACAGAAAGATATAAAACCATGTTTGAAAAAATTGTATTTTGTTTCTTTGTTTCTATCTGGTCTTAACTATTAAAACATAATTGTTAGAACTGAATTATCTTGTAATCAGAAGCACAGATTTATTTTTCCCATTCTATAAAAACACTTTTTTAAAAACAAGTGAATGAAAAATCTCAATGAGATAACAAATTATCTCATATGTGACTAGAGATATTATCTACAAAATATTAGTGATGATAAACTTAGAAAATATTCAGAGAAATAAAAAAATGTAAAAATAATACCCTGTTTATAATACAATCCTTTTTTAAAAGTAAGAAAGACATTAATAATCAGGATCACTAAGTATGGGATTTTTACACACTACTAATGTGAATAATGTCTCTGCTTTTGAATATACTATCTAGGTTGGTCATAACTTTTCTTCCAAGGAGTAAGCGTCTTTTAATTTCATGGCTGCAGTCACCATCTGCAGTGATTTTGGAGCCCCCCAAAATAAAGTCTGACACTGTTTCCACTCTTTCCCCACGTATTTCCCATGAAGTGATGAAACCGTATGCCATGATCTTTGTTTTCTGAATGTTGAGCTTTAAGCCAACTTTTTCATTCTCCTCTTTCACTTTCATCAAGAGGCTTTTAACTCCTCTTCACCTTCTGCCATAAGGGTGGTGTCATCTGCATATCTGTGGTTATTGATATTTCTCCCGACAATCTTGATTCCAGCTTGTGTTTCTGCCAGTCCAGTGTTTCTCATGATGTACTCTGCATATAAGTTAAATTAGCACAGTGACAATATACAGCCTTGACGTACTCCTTTTCCTATTTTGAACCAGTCTGTTGTTTCATGTCCAGTTCTAACTGTTTCATACAGATTTCTCAAGAGGCAGATTAGGTGGTCTGGTATTCCCATCTCTTTCAGAATGTTCCACAGTTTATTGTGAACCACACAGTCAAAGACTTTGGCATAGTCAATAAAGCAGAAGTAGATGTTTTTCTGAAACTCTCTTGCTTTTCCCATGATCCAGCAGATGTTGTCAATTTGATCTCTGGTTCCTCTGCCTTTTCTAAAACCAGCTTGAACATCAGGGAGTTCAAGGTTAACGTATTGCTGAAGCCTGGATTGGAGAAATGTGAGCATTACTTTACTAGCACGTGAGATGAGTGGAATAGTGTGGTAGTTTGAGCATTCTTTGGCATTGCCTTTTTTTGGGATTGGAATGAAAATGGACCTTTTCCAGTCCTGTGGCCACTGCTGAGTTTTCCAAATTTGCTGGCATATTGAGTGTAGCACTTTCACAGCATCATCTTTCAGGATTTGAAATAGCTCGACTGGAATTCCATATCCTCCACTAGCTTTGTTCGTAGTGATGCTTTCTAAGGCCCATCAGACTTCACATTCCAAGATGTCTGGCTCTAGATTAGTGATTACATCATCATGATTATCTGGGTTGTGAAGATCTTTTTTGTGCAGTTCTTCCATGTATTCTTGCCATCTCTTCTTAATATCTTCTGCTTCTGTTAGATCTATACCATTTATGTCCTTTATCGAGCCCATCTTTGCATGAAATGTTCCCTTGGTATCTCTAATTTACTTGAAGAGATCTCTAGTCTTTCCCATTCTGTCATTTTCCTCTATTTCTTTGAACTGATCTCTGAAGAAGGCTTTCTTATTTTTTCTTGCTATTCTTTGGAATTCTGTATTCAGATGCTTATATATCTTGCCTTTTCTCCTTTGCTTTTCGCCTCTCTTCTTTTCACAGTTATTTGTAAGGCCTCCCCAGACAGCCATTTTGCTTTTTTGCATTTCTTTTCCATGGGAGTGGTCTTGATCAGTGTCTCCTGTGCAATGTCATGAACTTCATTCCATATTACATCAGGCACTCTATCTATCAGATCTAGGCCCTTAAATCAATTTCTCACTTCCACTGTATAATCATAAGGGATTTGATTTAGGTCATACCTGAATGGCCTAGTGGTGTTTTCTACTTTCTTCAGTTTAAGTCTGAATTTGGCAATAAGGAGTTCATGATCTGAGCCACAGTCAGCTCCTGGCCTTGTTAGTGTTGACAGTATAGAGCTTCTCCATCTTTGGCTGCATAGAATACAATCAATCTGATTTTGATGTTGACCATCTGGTGATATCCACGTGTAGAGTCTTCTCTTGTGTCGTTGGAAGAGGGTGTTTGCTATAACCAGTGCATTTTCTTAGCAAAACTCTATTATTCTTTGCCCTGCTTCATTCCACATTCCAAGGCCAAATTTGCCTGTTACTCTAGGTGTTTCTTCACTTCCTACTTTGGTATTCCAGTCCCCTACAATGAAAAGGACATCTTTTTGGGGTGTTAGTTCTAAAAGGTCTTGTAGGCCTTCATAAAACCATTCAGCTTTAGTTTCTTCAGCGTCATTGCAGATGGTGATTGCAGCCATGAAATTAGAAGATGCTTACTCCTTGGAAGAAAAGTTATGACCAACCTAGACAGTATATTCAAAAGCAGAGACATTACTTTGCCAACTAAGGTCCGGCTAGTCAAGGCTATGTTTTGTTTTTTTTTTTCTTATGATCATGTATGGATGTGAGAGTTGGACTGTGAAGAAGGCTGAGCACCGAAGAATTGCTGCTTTTGAACTGTGGTTTTGGAGAAGAGTCTTGAGAGTCCCTTGGACTGCAAGGAGATCCAGCCAGTCCATTCTGAAGGAGATCAATCCTGGGATTACTTTGGAAGGAATGATGCTAAAACTGAAACTCCAGTACTTTGGCCACCTCATGCAAAGAGTTGACTCATCGGAAAAGTCTCTGATGCTGGGAGGGATTGGGGCAGAAGGAGAAGGGGACAACCGAAGATGAGATAGCTGGATGGCATCATGGACTCGATGGACATGAGTTTGAGTGAACTCCGAGAGATGGTGATGGACAGGGAGGCCTGGCGTGCTGCAGTTCATGGTGTTGCAGAGTCAGACATGACTGAGCGACTAAACTGAACTGAATGTGAATCATCAATGCAAACAAATACAGGAAAACAACAGAATAGGAAAGACTAGAGATAACTTCAAGGAAATTAAAGATATCAAGGGAATATTTCATGCAAAGATGGACTCGATAAAGGACAGACATTGTATGGATCTAACCAAGTGAACATTTCATGCATAGATGGGCTGAATAAAGAACAGAAATGGCATGGACCTAACAGAAGCAGAAGATATTAAGAAGAAGAGGTGGCAAGAATACACAGAAGAACAGTACCAAAAAAAAAAAAAAAACTTCATGACCCGGATAATCACGATGGTGTGATCACTCATCTAGAGACAGACATCCTGGAATGTGAAGTCAAGTGAGCCTTAGAAAATATTACTATGAATAAAGCTAGTGGAGGTGATGGAATTCCAGTAGACCTATTTCAAATCCTGAAAGATGATGCTGTGAAAGTGCTGCACTCATTATGCCAACAAATTTGGAAAACTCAGCAGTGGCCACAGGACTGAAAAAGGTCGCTTTTCATTCTAAACACAAAGAAAGGCAATGGTGAAGAATTCTGAAACTATCACAAAATTGCACTCATCTCACATGCTAGTAAAGTAATGTTCAAAATTCTCCAATCCAGGCTTCAGCAATACATGAACTGTGAAATCCCTGATGTTCAAGCTGGTTTTAGAAAAGGCAGAGGAACCAGAGATCAAATTGCCAACATCTGCTGGATCATGGAAAAATCAAGAGAGTTTCAGAAAAAACATCTACTTCTGCCTTATTGACTATGCCAAAGTCTTTGACTGTGTGGATCACAATAAACTGTGGAACATTCTGAAAGAGATGGGAATACCAGACCACCTGACCTGCCTCCTGAGAAATCTGTATGCAGGTCAGGAAGCAACTGTTACAACTGGACGTGGAACAACAGACTGGTTCCAAAAAGGAAAAGGAGTACGTCAAGGCTGTATATTGTTACCCTGCCTATTTAACTTCTATGCAGAGTACATTATGAGAAATGCTGGGCTGGAAGAAGCACAAGCTGGAATCAAGATTGTTGGGAGAAATATCAGTAACCTCAGATATGCAGATTATTCCACCTTTATTGCAGAAAGTGAAGAGGAACTAAAAAGCCTCTTGTTGAAAGTGAAAGAGGAGAATGAAAAAGTTGGCTTAAAGCTCAACATTCAGAAAACGAAGATCATGGCATCTGGCCCCATCACTTCATGGGAAACAGATGGGGAAACAGTGGAAACAGTGTCAGACTTTATTTTTGGAGGCTCCAAAATAACTGCAGCCATGAAATTAAAAGACGCTTACTCCTTGGAAGAAAAGTTATGACCAAACTAGATAGCATATTCAAAAGTAGAGACATTACTTTGCCGACTAAGGCCTGTCTAAGCAAGGCTATGGTTTTTCCAGTAGTCATCTATGGATGTGAGAGTTGGACTGTGAAGAAGGCTGAGAACCGAAGACTTGATGCTTTTGAACTGTAGTGTTGAAGAAGACTCTTGAGAGTCCCTTGGACTGCAAGGAGATCCAACCAGTCCATTCTGAAGGAGATCAGCTCTGGGTGTTCTTTGGAGGAATGATGCCACACTGAAACTCCAGTACTTTGGCCACCTCATGTGAAGAGTTGACTCATTGGAAAAGACTTTGATGCTGGGAGGAACTGGAAGAAGGAGCAGTAGGAGACGACAGAGGATAAATGGCTGGATGGCATAACTGACTCAATGGATGTGAATCTGAGTGAACTCTGGGAGTAGGTGATGGACAGGGAGGCCTGTCATGCTATGATTCATGGGGTCGCAAAGAGTTGTTCACGACTGAGTGACTGAACTGAGCTGAATAGAAGTAGAAGATGTTAAGAAGAGGTGGCAAGAATACAGAATTGTACAGAATAATTGTACAAAAGAGATCTTCATGACCAAGATAATCATGATTGTGTTTTCTCTCACCTAGAGCCAAACATCCTGGAATGCATAGTCAAGTGGGCCTTAGAAATCATCACTGTGAACAAAGCTAGTGGAGGTGATGGAATTCCAGTTAGCTATTTCAAATCCTGAAAGATGATGCTGTGAAAGTTCTGAATTCAATATGCCAGCGAATTTGGAAAACTCAGCAGTGGCCACAGGACTAGAAAAGGTCAGTTTTCATTCTAGTCCCAAAGAAAGGCAATACCAAAGAATGCTCTATGGCACAATTGCAATTTATTTCATACACTAGCAAAGTGAAAGTGAAACTGAAATCGCTCAGTGGTGTTCAACTTTTTGCGACCCCATGTACTTTAGCCTATCAGGCTCCTTTCTACGCATGGGATTTTCCAGGCAAGAGTGCTGGAGTGGATTTCCTTCTCCAGGGCATCTTCCAAACCCAGGAATCAAAGCCGGGTCTCCTGCATTGCAGACAGACGCTTTAACTTCTGAGCCACCAGTAAAGTAATGCTCAACATTTTCCAATCCAGACTTCAGCAATGAGAGGGTAAAAGGCAGGAAGGCCAGGGGTCTCCAAACGGAGGAAATAGCCTACAAGTGTCAGGCATTTTTATCTCTCTTAAGCGGCAGGAGGAAACAAACTAACACTATTTTTTTTCCTTCTCTATACAAATTTAAAATGAGGTTTCTCTTAAAATTCTGTGTTGCCATAATGACACCTGGTTTCACCTGAAGTTAACCAATGCCTTTTTCTTATAAAAATGTTTATCTTAAGCTATGCTAATGTATTATACATTTACCCCAAAATCTGGCTTCAAGTCTGTTCTGCCTTTTGGCTCAGAACCTACTTTACAAACCAGTATGTTATACTCAGATATTGTTCCTCTAATCTATGTAAATGAAACTATTTGTATGGTGATCTGCCCTTCTTCAAGATTCAAGTTAATCATGTTATGGCCCAAGATGGACCATTTGGTTCCAAGATTATCCCAAAATGCTTCTTATGTATGAGGGGCCTGGTGCTATTCTGAGTTTTAAGACATTCCTTTCTTTCATTAACAGACTGCTAGTGACTATATAACATCCAGCTGAAGATGAACAGGGGGGCCCTCTTTCTACTTCTGATGCCTATGTCAGCTTTCTCTATTTTCTTTATACTTTAATAAAACTTTATTACACAAAAGCTCTGAGTGATCAAGCTTCATCTCTGGCCCCAGATTGAATTCTTCTCCTTTGGGGCCAAGAACCTTGGCATCGTAATTCAACAGCAACCTTTCATCTTGGGGGCTTGTCCAGGATCTTTCAGTACAAGGTAAGGATGCTTAGAGCTCTAGTTCTTTGTTCTCTTAGCAAATATGTTTTCTGCTGTGCTTTACTAACTCTATGGTGTGCTTGTGTGAATGAATGACGTGCCCTGCATGAAACAAATGAAGAGCCCTGCTCTGTGGTTCCATGGTGATCTCATATGGCTTATGGCAGAAACCTGTCAGGGATTTATACCGACCTGCCAATGCCAAGAGGCACCTAATGTCTCCTTTGGGAACTGACCAGAAATGGGAAAAGCGTATGGACCAAACTCTCCTTTTTCAGTCAAAACTTTTTGGTCTCTTTAACCATTTCATAACTTCTTGGGAGTTAGAAACACCTAATCTATCAGATCATAGACTTTCAAGGGACTTGTGATCTATACTGTTACTGTGTACTGTGGTTTAGGTCCCAAACTTGGATTGGTAGTCAGGAAAGCACCTAGCTTCGTTAGGAATCTATAGTTCAGAAGCTAGATACAGCCCTAACGCCAAGAACATCTCTGAGGTTAAAGGTTACTCAGATGGGGACTGCAATTGCGGGGGGAGCTCCGCAGAAAGAGTAGAGGCAGTGGAACTTCCCTCAGCAAAGCCGAAGTGTTCCTGAGGAGAGGTGAGCCTGCTGTCCGCCAACCCAGCCCCTCAGCGAGCGAGAGACAATGAGACGTGACAGGGATTCCGTCGAAGCAGTTCTGGTTTATTGTTGCAAACTCCCAGCTTATATAGACTAATAGGAGGGTTTTAGGAGGGACTTTCTATAGTTGCACCAATCACGGTAAAGGTCAAATTGTCATGTCCCTTCATTATAACAGGAGTCTATGGAGATCACACACTGTCTACATGCACAGAAATCAAGAGAGCCAATCAAAAACTTTGACAGACAACATAGATCCTGCCCCCATCTCTTCCGCCAGGTGTCATCTTAGGTTTTCGACCACAAAGTTAGCTCCTTTGTTTTTAAGGTCTCCCATTTAGGGCCCCACATGCAATGTTTTTGTTTTTGTTTTTCCCCCCTTTGTTAACTCTGCCTGTTAGTGGACCAGAAGCAGCTCTTATACTGGTGGGGTGATGCTTGGAAAGAACATCTCAGCTTTATGTTCATATTGGTCTTATTGTGGTCAAGAATATACTCAGGGTCTTGCACAGGCACTCAGGTGATAAATGTTTCCCCCAGAGGTCTTAGTTTGGGAGGCATTCTGGAAGGTTACTCTGATTGCACCCCAAGTGGTATCAGAGACAAGCAAGGATAAAAGTGAAGAGATGGATGTCAGGTAGAGAAGCTATCAGGTCTACCCTTGGTACATCCCCACCCCATCTCAGTGGTAGAACCGGGAGGGTCGAGGACAGGGCCTGCGTAGGTAAGGGACAGACTAAGTCCGACCAGGAAGGAAAAGCTTTTGGTGTAAAGTCTGTCTACACCCCATCTAGAGCAAGGAGGGATGCCTCCAGTAGAAAAATGGCTCTGGTTGCTTTTTTCTCTCTTACAGATGGGAGCTAACAATTCAAGCCTCACTGAAAAACTGGGATAGATTTGATCCCCAGGGCTTAAAGAAGACACACCTGGTCTTCCTATGTGATACTGCATGGCCAAAGTATCCATTGAATGATGGCGAATGGTGGCCAGTTGGAGGGTCTCTTAAGTAAAACACTGTTTTACAATTAGACCGGTTCTGTAAGGAACAAAGGAAAAGTGATATTAAAGGATACATTTCTTACTCAGTCGGCTCCAGATATCCACCATAAACTACAAAAACGGACATATGGACCAAATCAGTTTTTAGATACTCTGTTACAACTGGCTCAGACAATCTCTTATGGTAGGGAATATGAGGAAAAGAAAGAAAGACAAAAAAAGACAAAGGAAAAGGCGGAAGCCTTTGCAATGGTTATGAAAAACTTTCTTAAACAGTCTAAGAAAGATGCCCAGAGGGACCCAGGTAAAAAGGGATGTGCTTGCTATTACTGTGGAAAGGAGGGGCACCTAAAGCGGGATTGCCCTCAGGCATCTAAGCCACCCCTGGATCCGGTCTGCAAAGGACCACACTGGAAGAAAGACTGCCCTCAGAAGCATAGGTCTCCAGGGTCGGACTCTCAAGACAATCAGGATTGAAGGTGCCCGGGGGTCCCCACACAAGCTCCCATCCTAATTACACCTGAGGAACACTAGGTATTAATAATTGTGGGGGGCCAATCTGTTGATTTCCTTTTAGATACTGGGACAGCTTACTCTGTGCTTACTAAAGCCCTTGGCCCACTTTCTTCCCAATCTGCTTCAGTAATGGGACTGGACAAGCCAAAAGGTATTATTTCAGTTATTCTTTATCTTGCAAATGAGATTCTGTGCTATTTTCACACGAGTTTGAATCTCCCTCATCCCTTTTGGGGAGGGATATTCTGAGCAAGGTCAATGCCTCTGTTTTCATGAATATGGAGCTCTCCCTTTCCCTCCCTTTAGTTGAACAAAATGTAAATCCTAGAGTATGGGCTGATGGAAAATCTGTGGGTCGAACACAAAATGCTATTCCTTTAATATTCAAGCTCAAAGACCCACACTTACTTTGACATAAGAAACAGTATCCATTGAAACCTGAGGTTAAGGAAGGGTTAAAACCCATCATTGAAAGTTTAAAGGATCAGGGACTATTAATTCCCTGTAACACTCCTTACAACACTCTTATTTTGGGTATAAAGAAATCAAATGATAAATGGAGACTAGTTCAAGATTTACGTATAATAAATGAGGCTGTAGTTCTTTTACATCCCGTGGTGCCTAATCCTTATACTGTATTGTCTGAAATTCCTGAAGTAGCCAAATATTTCTCATTAATTGATTTAAAAGATGCCTTCTATTCAGTGTCTTTGGTGGAGAAAAGTCAATTTCTATTTGCCTTTGAAGACCCTATGCAGCCAGCTTCTCAGTTAACCTGGACAGTTTTGCCCCAGGGATTTTGTGACAGTCCTCACTTATTTGGACAAAGTTGCTCACATGATCTACAAAACTTTAATAGCTCTAAAGCGGTGGTGTTACAATATGTAGATGATATTTTTCTCTGTGCTGAGACAGAGGAAGCTTATTCGCGAGCCTCAGAAGATTTCTTAAACTTTCTGGCAGGCTGTGGTTACAAGGCATCAAGAGAAAAGGCTCAGCTTTGTCAACAATCAGTTAGATATCTGGGCCTAATCATATCAGGAGGGACTAAGGTCACAGGCCCTGAGAAAATTAAACCTACACTAAATCATCCCCTACCTATGAGAAAAGCAAAGGAGAAAAGGAAATGTATAAGCATCTGAATGCAGAGTTCCAAAGAATAGCAAGAAGAAATAAAAAAGCCTTCTTCAGAGATCAGTGCAAAGAAATAGAGGAAAACAACAGAATGGGAAAGACTAGAGATCTCTTCAAGAAAATCAGAGATACCAAGGGAAGCTTTCATGAAAATATGGGCTCGATAAAGGACAGAAATGGTATGGACCTAACAGAAGCAGAAGATATTAAGAAAAGATGGCAAGAATACATGGAAGAACTGTACAAAAAAGATCTTCATGACCCAGATAATCATGATGATGTGATCACTAATCTAGAGCCAGACATCTTGTAATGTGAAGTCAAGTGGGCCTTAGAAAGCATCAGTACGAACAAAGCTAGTGAAAGAGATGGAATTCCAGTTGAGCTGTTTCAAGTCCTGAAAGATGATGCTGTGAAAGTGCTGCATTCAATATGCCAGCAAATTTGGAAAAGCCAGCAGTGGCCACAGACTGGAAAAGGTCAGTTTTTATTCCAATCCCAAAGAAAGGCAATGTCAAAGAATGCTCAAACTACCACAGTTGCACTCATCTCACGTACTAGTAAAATAATCCTCAAAATTCTGCAAGCCAGGCTTCAGCAATATGTGAACTGTGAACTCCCTGATGTTCAAGCTGGTTTTAGAAAAGGCAGAGGAACCAGAGATCAAATTGCCAACATCCGCTGGATCATGGAAAAAGCAAAAGAGTTCCAGAAAAACATCTATTTCTGCTTTATTGACTATGCCAAAGCCGTTGACTGTGTGGATCACAATAAATTGTGGAACATTCTTCAAGAGATGGGAATACCAGACCTCCTAACCTGCCTCTTGAGAAATCTGTATGCAGGTCAGGAAGCAACAGTTAGAACTGGACATGGAACAACAGACTGGTTCCAAATAGGAAAAGGAGTACATCAAGGCTGTATATTGTCACCCTGCTTATTTAACTT
>SJYG01000245.1:2680387-2739745 GCA_006410535.1 Litocranius walleri | reverse complement strand
CCTAACCTGCCTCTTGAGAAATCTGTATGCAGGTCAAGAAGCAACAGTTAGAACTGGACATGGAACAACAGACTGGTTCCAAATAGGAAAAGGAGCACATCAAGGCTGTATATTGTTACCCTGCTTGTTTAACTTATATGCAGAGTACATCATGAGAAACGCTGGACTGGAAGAAACACAAACTGGAATCCAGATTGCGAGGAGAAATATCAGTAACCTCAGATATGCAGATGACACCACCCTTATGGCAGAAAGTGAAAGAGGGGAGTGAAAAAGTTGGCTTAAAGCTCAACATTCAGAAAACGAAGATCATGGCATCCAGTTCTATCACTTCATGGGAAATACGTGAGGAAACAGTGTCAGACTTTATTTTTGGGGGCTCCAAAATCACTGCAATGGTGACTGCAGCCATGAAATTAAAAGACGCTTACTCCTTGGAAGAAAAGTTATGACCAACCTAGATAGTATATTCAAAAGCAGAGACATTACTTTGCTGACTAAGGTCTGTCTAGTCAAGGCTATGGTTTTTCCAGTGGTCATGTATGGATGTGAGAGTTGGACTGTGAAGAAGGCTGAGCACCGAAGACTTGATGCTTTTGAACTGTGGTGTTGGAAAAGACTCTTGAGAGTCCCTTGGACTGCAAGGAGATGCAATCAGTCCATTCTAAAGGAGATCAGCCCTGGGATTACTTTGGAAGAAATGATGCTGAAGTTGAAGCTCCAGTACTTTGGCCACCTCATGCAAAGAGTTGATTCATTGGGAAAGACTCTGATGCTGGGAGGGATTGGGGGCAGGAGGAGAAGGGGACAACCGAGGATGAGATTGCTGAATGGCATCACCGTCTCAATGGATGTGAGTCTGAATGAACTCCGAGAGATGGTGATGAAACAGGGAGGCCTGGCGTGCTGCGATTAATGGGGTCGCAAAGAGTCGGACACTACTGAGCGACTGAACTGAACTGAACTGAACCTATGACTTTAAGACAATTGAGATAATTTGGGGGAATTACAGGTACTGTAGAATTTGGATTCTGGGTAATGGGGAACTTGCCCGGCCTTTATATAAACTTATAGCTGAAACTCTGCAGGCCCAAACTGACAAATTGGTTTGGTCTCCAGAAACTCAAAAAGCTTTTAATGTTCTTCAGAATGCTCTCCTGCAAGCTCCAGCTCTGAGCTTGCCCCCAGGGTCAGAATTTAATTTGTCACTGAAAAAAAAAGGTATGGCCTTGGGAGTTTTGACACAACCTATTGCTGATCTAAGCAGAAAATTAGATGTAATTTCACGTGGATGGCCCCACTGCCTAAGAGTAATTGGGACAGTGGCTTTATTAACACCTGAAACTTTAAAAATAATTATTGGATGAAACCTTACTGTACTGACTTCTCATGATGTGAGTGAAACCTGAAATTCTAAGGTTAATACTTAGATGACAAGCAGTAGGCTTCTTAAACATCAGTCATTGTTGTTAAAAGGACTGGTAGCTAAGCTTAAAGTCTGTAGAAATTTAAATCCTGCTACTTTTCTTCCTGAGAAGGAAAATGAAACACCTGATCACGATTGTTCTCAATCCCTAATTTTAAACTATGCAGCTTAGGAAGATCTACTGAATACCCCATTAGACAATCCTGACATGGAAATATTTACAGAAAACAGTTCTTTTGTTTGGGATGGAAAGCATAAAGCAAGTTATGCTGTGGTGACTGCTGAACAGGTTTTGGAAACAAAATCTCTCCCCCAGGGAACCAGTGCTCAGTTAGCAGAGCTTGTGGCTCTGACTCGAGCCCTAGAGTTAAGCAAAGGGCAGCAGGTAAATATCTACAGAGATTCTAAGTATCCTTATTTAACTTTACATGCTCATGCTACAATATAAGAGGAAAGACAGTTTAAAACGGCAACAGGAGGACCTATTAAGCATTTCAGAGAGATCGAGACATTTTTAACTGCTATATATTGTCCTTAAAAAGTAGCAGTTATACCTTACAAAGGGCACAACAGAATTGGGAGTAAAGTAGCTGAAGGTAATCAGCTGGCTGACTGTCAAGCCAAAAAAGCGGCACTTTAGGAAACAACTTCACTGCAGAAGCCTTTGATCTGGACAGGTCCTGTGGAACAAAAATAAATAAATAAATATATATATATAAATAAACAAACAAACAATATACTGAGGAAAATTAAAAATATATATATATGAAAAAAGAGAAACAATGATTACTGATAAAAGATGATTACAGTCCAAGGATGGATGATTAATAATTCCTGAAAAAGCTCAGTGGAAAAATATTAAGAGTTTACATCAGAGTTTTCATTTGGGTGCAGAGAGTACTTACCACATGGCTTCTCATTTGTTTGAAGGTAAAAATGTACTGAAAACTTTAAAAAATATTGTCAAAAGGTGTGAAGTTTGTAAAAAAAAAAATTTGAAAAGCTAACAAAATCTAGATTACAACGAAATGGAAAGTATCCTGGAGAGGACTGGGAAATTGATTTTACTCATATACCAAAAGCTAATGGATATTCTTGCTTACAAGTTTGGATAGATACTTTTACTGGATGGATTGAGGCTTTTCCCTGTCATAGTGAACAGGCTATAGAGGTTATGAAGATTTTAATCCATAAAATTACCCCCAGGTTTGGTCTGCTATGGAGCCTTCAGAGTGACAATAGCTCCTCCTTTAAAGCTTCTGTAACTCAGGGGGTATCTAAAGCTCTAAGGATAAAATATCATTTACACTGTTCCTGGAGACCCCAATCCTCAGGAAAGGTTGAAAAATCTAATGAAATTATCAAAAGACATGTGCGCAAATTAACTCAAGAGACGCTGCACAATTAGATTAAAGTCCTACCCATAGCTATAATGAGGGCTCAAACTACCCCCAAAAGGAGGGACTGTCCCCCTTTGAATGTATTAATGGAAGGCCTTTCTCTTCACAGACATGTTATAGACCCTGAAGCCTTAAAATTAACTAGTTATGTAACTCGGCTCTCAGCTTTTCAACAGGCATTAACAAAACTCCGGGAGTTGACTCCTGACCCCACCTCTGAGTCAAGCAAGCCTGTATTTGAACCAGGAACTGAGGTCCTCATAAAAACATTGGGATATGGGGGCCTATCCCTCAAACCCCTTTCGGAAGGCCCTTACCAGGTTATTCTTTCTTCTCCCACAGCTGTCAAAATGCCAGGAATTGATTTGTGGGTACATCACACTCGAGTTAAGAGGTAGCATCCTGACCGAAACTAAGTGACATCTTTTTATATCTTTACTTTCTATGCTCTGACTTTGTATTTTTCATATAGACCTGATAAAATATGTGAGCTTACTTCTGCTGACTCCAAATATCCTTAGTCTGCCATTTGATCCTCAAGACAATGCTTTCCTGTCCTGGGCTCACTCCTAACCTGCATTCCACAATCGTTCTAACTGCTGGGTCTGTGGATCACTCCCCTGTTCAGCAGTGGAAGACTTCCCGTGGTGGACATCTCCACCTCAAGAAAAAGACTTTCTCCAAGTCTGTGAATACCTTCAACAACAATCAAATGTGATGCCTCTTCTTCATCTGATGACATCTACCAATCCTAAAATGGACTGGTGCAACACTTCATGCTTTAACTATGGACATAATGTGACTTTTAATTTTGATTATACATTTTCTCGGTTCAATGACTATTTTGCTACACATAAGGCAAATACGTCTACATCTAATGGTTTTTTACCTGATGTTTATCAAATATGAGATGAGGTTATATGGCTAACTCCTGAAAAAGGGTGTTTAATATCTATTGCCCCTATATGCTGGGAACAAACAGAGCCATCCCCAAAAGTTAGCCAGCAACTTAATTACAATAATTGGAAACAACTGGGACGTTTGCCTCAGGAAATATGCAACATAATCATTCCCGTGTTTTCCAATCCCAGTTCAGGTCCTCCCCTTTTATGGCAACACACTAATTGGGACTGGATATCTCAGTCACTCTGGCTTGCTCCAAACAAGACTTATTGGATATGCGTCTCTTACCTATGGATATGGCTTCCCCCTGGTTGGATAGGGAGATGCACCCTGGGTCTAGCCTTTACTCAAGGCTTTATATTTTCAGAGCTTCCAGAAAAGCCTACAAATTTACCCCACCTTAAATCTCGGTAGGCAAGGTCTGTATTTCACTGGTATGATTATTTGTCTGCAGTTTGTTCCCTCTTTGGGAACTACAGATGTTATGCTATGAGTATATGCTTTAACTAATTTTACTCAACAGAAATTACAAGATTCTCAAAAGGCTATTTCAGCTCTTAATGCTGAGCAAGCACAAATTAAAAAGATGGTTTTACAAAACAGATTGACTTCAGATATTCTGACAGCTGCTCAAGGATTAACATGTGCTATTATTCATACCTCATGCTGTACATATATACCTGATATGAGCACAAATATTACTCATTTTACTAAACACATGAACAAAATGATTGGGGCCATGGATACTCATGAAGCCTCAATTGACTCACTTTGGGAGACGTTAACTAGTTCCCCATGGTGGACAACTATCTTAATTACAATAATTCTGATTGTTTTGTTTTTACTGTTTGCTCCCTGCATCTGTAATTGCATAACTGGATTTGTTTCTAGCCGCATGAGAGCTTTTAAGTCACAAATAGTTGCTCAAACTCCTGCTACTGCTGCAACTTCCTGCAACTACTATTTGGGACCCCTGGATCAGATATTCTCAATATGAAGATTAGGATAATATGTTACCTTGCCAATTTAGGGACAATGCCCTTTCTCAGCTCAGAGGCAGTTATGGAACGAAAACGACACCTCTTTTCCCTAGGCAACATAATTCACCTAAAATAAGGGGGAAATGAGAGGGAAACAGGCAAGAAGGCCAGTGGTCTCTAAGCAGATGAAATAGCCTAAAAGTGTCAGACATTTTTATCTCTCTTAAGTGGCAGGAAAAAACAAACGATATTTTTTCCTTCTCTATACAAATTTAAAAGTAGGTTTCTCTTAAAATTCTGTATTGCCATTATGACACCTGGTTTCACCTGAAGTTAACCAATGATTTTACCTTATAAAAATGTTTATCTTAAGCTATGCTAATGTATTATACACATACCCAAAACTCGGGCTTCAAGTCTGTTCTGCATTTTGGCTCAGAGCCTACTAGACAAACCAGTATGTTATACTCAGATATTGTTCCTCTAATCTATGTAAATGAAACTATTTGTATAGTGATCTGCCCTTCTTCAAGATTCAAGTTAATCATTTTATGGCCCAAGATGAACCATTTGGTGCCAAGATTATCCAAAAATGTATCTTATGTGTGAGGGGTCTGGTGCCATTATGAGTTTTAAGACATTTCTTTCTTTCATTAACAGACTGCAAGTGACTATATAACATCCAGCTGAAGATGAACAGGGGGACATTCTTTCTGCCCCCTTCTGATGATGCCTATGTCTATGTCAGTTTTCTCTATCTCCTTTATTCTTTAATAAAACTTTATTACACAAAAGCCTCTTCTTGGCCCCGGACTGAAATATTCTCCTTTGGGGCCAAGAATCCTGACATCAAATTCAACAACAACCTTTCAGCAATACGTGAAGTGTGAACTTTCAGATGTTCAAGCTGTATTTAGAAAAGGCAGAAGAACCAGAGATCAAATTGCCAACATCCGCTGGATCATGGAAAAAGCAAGAGAGTTCTAAATAAACATCTGCTTCTGCTTTATTGACTATGCTAAAGCCTTTGACATTGTGAATTAAAAAAAAAAAAAAAAATTATGGAAAATTCTAAATGAGATGTGACTACCAGACCACCTGACCTCCCTCTTAAGAAACCTATATGCAGGTCAGGAAGCAACAATTAGAACTGGACATGGAACAACAGACTGGTACCAAATAGGAAAGGAGTACATCAAGGATATATATTGTCACCCTGCTTATTTAACTTATATGCAGAGTACATCATGAGAAACGCTGGGCTGGAAGAAGCACAAGCTGGAATCAAGGTTGCTGGGAGAAATATTATTAACCTCAGATATGCAGATGACACCACCATTATGGCAGAAAGTGAAGAGGAACGAAAAACCCTCTTGATGAAATGAAAGAGGAGAATGAAAAAGTTGGCTTAAAACTCAACATTCAGAAAACGAAGATCATGGCATCTGGTCCCATCACCTCATTGGAAACAGATGGGGAAACAGTGGAAACAGTGGCAGATTTTATATTTTTGGGTTCCAATATCATTGCAGATGGCGATCGCAGCCATGAAATTAAAAGACACTTACTCCTTGGAAGGAAAGTTATGACCAAACTAGATAGCATATTCAAAAGCAGAGACGTTACCAAGAAAGATTCGTCTAGTCAAGGCTATGGTTTTTCCACTGGTCATGTATGGATGTGAGTGTTGAACTATGAACAAAGTTGAGCACCGAAGAATTGATGCTTTTGAACTGTGGGTTTGGAGAGGACTCTTGACAGTGCCTTGGATGCAAGGAGATCCAACCAGTCCATTCTAGGGAGATCAGTCCTGACTGTTCATTGGAAGGAATGATGTAAAAGCTGAAACTCCAATAATTTGGCCACCTTATGCAAAGAGTTGACTTACTGGAAAAGACTCTGATGCTGGGGGGAATTGGGGGCTGGAGGAGAAGGGGATGACAGAGGATGAGATGACTGGATGGCATCACCGACACAGTGGACATGAGTCTGAATGAACTCTGGTAGTTGGTGTTGGACAGGGAGGCCTGGCCTCCTGAAAGTCATGGGTTCGCAAAGAGTGGGATAAGACTGAGTGAGTGAACTGAATTGAATGTGAATTAAAATTATATTGTGTTTGTAGACAATTTATAGGTTAATATGTATATGAATATAATACCTATGTGTATATAAATACATACACATATACGTACAGTTTTGTAGATGCATAGAATTTAAATTCACATGAATAGTGTATTCAGGTTAGTTCAGTCACTCTGTCATGTCCGACATTTTGCGACCCCATGAATCGTAGCACACCAGGCCTCCTTGTCCATCACCAACTCCCAGAATTCACTCAGACTCGCATCCATCGAGTCAGTGATGCTGTCCAGCCATCTCATCCTCCGTCGTCCCCTTTCCCTCCTGCCCTGAATCCCTCCCAGCATCAGAGTCTTTTCCAATGAGTCAACTCTTTGCATGAGGCGGTCAAAGTACTGCAGTTTCAGTTTTAGGATCATTCCTTCTAAAGAAATCTCCGAGTTGATCTCCTTCAGAATGGACTGGTTGGATCTCCTTACAGTCCAAGGACTCCCAAAAGTCTTCTCCAACACCACAGTTCAAAAGCATCAAGTCTTCAGTGCTCAGCCTTCTTCACAGTCCAACTCTCACATCCATACATGACCACTGGAAAAACCATAGCTTGACTAGACCGAACTTAGTAAAGTAATGTCTCTGATTTTGAATGTGCTATCTAGGTTGGTGATAGCTTTTCTTCCAAGCAGTAAGCGTCTTTTGAATTTCATGGCTGCAATCACCATCTGCAGTGATTTTGGAGCACCAAAAAGTAAAGTCTGACCCTGTTTCCACTGTTTTCCCATCTATTTCTCATAGAGTGATGGGATCAGATGCCATGATCTTCGTTTTCTGAATGTTGAGCTTTAAGCCAACTTTTTCATTCTCTTCTTTTATTTCATCAAGAAGCTTTTTAGTTCTTCTTCACTTTCTGCCATAAGAGTGGTGTCATCTGCATATCTGAGGTTACTGATATTTCTTCTCACAATCTGGATTCCAGCTTGTGCTTCTTCCAGCCCTGTGTTTCACATGATGTATTCTGCATAAAAGTTAAATAAGCAAGGTGACAGTATACAGCCTTGACACACTCCTTTTTCTATTTGGAACCAATCTGTTGTTCCATGTCCTGTTCTAAGTGTTGATTCCTGGCCTGTATACAGATTTCTTAAGAGGCAGATTAGGTAGTCTGTTATTCCCATCTCTTTCAGAAATTTCCACAGTTTATTGTGATCCACACAGTCAAAGGCTTTGGCATAGTCAATAAAGCAGAAATAGATGTTTTTCTGGAACTCTGTTACTTTTTCCATGATCCAGCAGATATTGGCAATTTGGTCTCTGGTTCCTCTGCCTTTTCTAAAACCAGCTTGAACATCAGAAAGTTTACAGTTCATGTATTGTTCAAGCCTGGCTTGGAGAATTTTGAACATTACTTTACTAGCGAGTGAGATGAGTGCAATTGTGTGGTAGTTTGAGAATTCTTTGGCATTGCCTTTCTTTGGGGTTGGAATGAAAACTGACATTTTCCAGTCCTGTGGCCACTGCTGAATTTTCCAAATTTGCTGGCATATTGTGTGCAGCACTTTCACAGCATCATCTTTCAAGACTTGAAACAGCTCAACTGGAATTCCATCACCTCCACTAGCTTTGTTCCTAGTGATGCTTTCTAAGGCCCACTTGACTTCACATTCCAGGATGTCTGGCTCTAGATGAGTGATCACACCATCATGATTATCTGGGTTGTGAAGATCTTTTTTATACAGTTCTTCTGTGTATTCTTGCTATCTCTTCTTAATATCTTCTGTTTCTGTTAGGTCCATACCATTTCTGTCCTTTTTCGAGCCCATATTTTCATGAAATGTTCCCTTGGTATCTCTGATTTTCTTGAAGAGATCTCTAGTTTTTCCCATTCTGTTGTTTTCCTCTATTTCTTTGCATTGATTGCTGAAGAAGACTTCCTTATCTCTTCTTGCTATTCTTTGGAACTCTGCATTCAGATGTTTATATCTTTCCTTTACTCCTTGGCTTTTCACTTCTCTTCTTTTCACAGCTATTTGTACAGCTTCCCCTGAGAGCCATTTTGCTTTTTTGCATTTCTTTTCCATGGAGATGATCTTAATCCCTTTCTCCTGTACAACATCACAAACATCATTCTATAGTTCATCAGGCACTCTATCTATCAGATCTAGGCCCTTAAATCTATTTCTCACTTCCACTGTATAATCATAAGGGATTTGATTTAGGTCATACCTGAATGATCTAGAAGTTTTCCCTGCATTCTTCAATTTCAGTCTGAATTTTGGTAATAAGGAGTTCACGATCTGAGCCACAGTCAGCTCCTGGTCTTTTTCTTTCTTTCTTTCTTTTTTTTTTTTTTTACTGTAAACCTTCTCCATCTTTTGCTGCAGAGAATATAATCAGTCTGATTTCGATGTATAGTAGTATATTGGGTTGGCCAAAATATTCATCTGGGATTTTCGTACCGAATGCCCTTTTTGACCAACTCAATATGAGTATAAATATATGTTACAAATTACCTCACAAACATCCTTCAAATACAGGGAATTCTTTAATCTCAGCCTATCTCCATCAAGTATTTTATTTTCACAAACTAATAAGACACCTATGTGCTGAGTGCAGTCATGTCCAATTCTTTCCAATCCATTGGACTATAGCCTGCCAGGCTCCTATATACATGAGTTTTTTCAGGCAATAATACTGGAATGATTGCCATTTCCTTCTCCAGGGGATCTTCCCTATCCAGGGATTGAACCCATGTTTCCTGTATCTCCTGCATTGCAGGTGCATTCTTTATATGCTGAGCCTTTACGTGTTGAGGGAATCCCATCGGGAAGATATCCATGTGGTGGTGGTTTAGTCGCTAAGTCATGTGCGACTCTTGAAATCTCGTTAACTGTAACCTGTCATGCTCCTCTATCCGTGACATTCTCCAGGTAAAAATGCTAGAGTGAGTTGCCATTTCCTTCTCCAGAGGATCTTTCAACCCAGGAATCAAACCTGGGTCTCCTGCATTGCATTCAGATGATTTACCAACTGAGCTATAAGGGAAGACCTATACATAGACGTATTTCCACAAATGAAAACAGTTTCAATGTCCAATGATGAAAATTTGGTTAAGTAATGCAGAGCCAATAGTTATATTATAATCTGACAGGAAAATATTAAGTATCATCTTTTAAAGAGTATATAAAATATAATAATAGATGAAAGATTATATTTTTTGAGCCTCATGGCTCAGTGGTAAAGAATTCTCCTGCCAATACAGGAGACATGGGTTTGATCCATGGGTTGGGAAGATTCCCTGGAGAAGGAAATAGCAACCCACTGCAGTATTCTTGCCTGGGAAATCCGATGGATGGAGGAGCCTGTTGGGCTACAGTCCAAGGGGTCACAAAAGAGTTGGACTAATGTAGTAACTAAACAAGTACAAAATACAGAAAAAAAAAATGTACATGGTATGATCATTAAACACTATTATAATCACACTTATAAAAGTTTAGTTAGGAATTATAATTCTTTCCAGATTATTTTTAATTTCATTTTCCACAGTTTCTATTTGACCATAGGTGTTTAATTTTTAAAGGTAGTTCTAAATATACATATATTTTAAAAATGCAGGAGAGTTTAGCCTTTTTTCTTGTTCACATAATTCTACCTAATTTTATCTATAGTTTCGATGCTTAAGTTTAAGGAAAAAATATTCTTAGGTTGTGATAATTCTTTGCTTTCTTTTAATAAGCAGAACCTACACTTCTCCATCTATCTACCTCTGCTTCATTGACTATGCTAAAGCCTTTGATTGTGTGGATTATAACACACTGTGAAAAAATTTTAAAGAGATGTGAATATCAGATCATCTTACCTGCCTCTTGAGAGAACTGTGTGCAGGTCAAGAAGCAATAGTTAGAACCGGACATGAAACAATGGACTGGTTCCAAATTCGGAAAGATGTCAAGGCTGTATATTGTCACCCTGCTTATTAGCTTATATGCAGAGCACATCATGTGAAATGCCAGGCTGGATAAAGCAAAAGCCTGGATCAACATTGCCAGGATAAATATCAATAACCTCAGAGATACAGATGAGCTCACCCTTACGAAAGCAAAGAAGAACTAAAGAGCCTCTTGATGAAAGTGAAAGAAGAGATTGAAAAAGTTGGCTTAAACCTCAACATTTAGAAAACTAAGATTATGGCATCTGGTCCCATCACTTCATGGCAAAAAAATAGGGAAACAATGAAAACAGTAACAGACTTTATATTCTTGGGCTCCAAAATCATGGCAGATGGTGACTGCAGCCATGAAATTAAAAAGATGATTATTCCTTGGAAGAAAAGCTATAACCAACTTAGACTGCATATTAAAAAACAGACATTACTTTGCCAACAAAAGTCCATCTAGTCAAAGCTATGGTTTTTCCAGTACTCATGTATGGATGTAAGAGTTGAACCATAAAGAAGGCTGAGCACTGAAGAACTAAGGCTTTTGACCTGTAGCTTGGAGAAGATTCTTGAGAGTCCCTTGGATTTCAAGGAGACCAAACCATTCACTTCTGAAGAAAATAAATCCTGAATATTCATTGGAAGGACTGATGCTGGAGCTGATGCTATAATACTTCAGCCACCTGATGTGAAGGGCTGTTTCACTGGAAAAACTCTAATGCTAGAAATGGTTTAAGGCAGGAAGAGAAGGGGATGACAGAGGATGAGATATTTGGATGGCATCACCAACTGCATTGCCATGACTTTGAGAAAAGAGATGGTGAAGGACAGTGTACCCTACAGTTCAAGGGATCACAGAGTCAGACATGACTGAGTGACTGAACAACAAACATACCTCTCCAGCTAGAAGAAATCCTCCTCCAAGAAAATTTTCCCTAATTGTATATTAATACTGTCATGAGTTTCTGAACCCCCATGATTATACCATTTAAATAAAGCAGTGCTAAAAATGTTAAAACTGTGTCCCTTTAAGACTGAAGACACAAAGTGGTGGAACTTTCCAGGTGGCTCAGTGGGAAAGAATCTACCTGCGATGCAGGAGATGCTTATTCAGTTCCTGAATGTGGAAGATTCCCTGGAGAAGAGTACAATGATCCACTCCAGTATTTTTGCCTCAAGAATTCCCTGGACAGAGGAACCTGGCAGAATACAGTCCATAGGGTCTAAAAGAATTGGACTCGACTGAAGCGACTTAGCAAGAATATATACAATGTGCTGGGCTTCGCTGGTGGCTCAGTGATAAAGTGTCCACCTGACAGTGCAGGAGAAACAGATTTGATCCCTGGGTCAGGGAGATAAAGAAAATGGCAGGCCACTCCAGAATTCTTTCCTATGAAATCCTATGGACAGAGGAGTCTGACATGCTACAGTCCCTACAAGTTGTAAAGAAGTCTGACAGGACTTAGCAACTAAACAAAAACAGTATGTGAAGTGGTTAAATGCAAATTTGTTTTTGCTTCTGTTTAATGATGCTTTAGTATAACAGGAATTTTGCATTTGAGGGGCTTGACTGAGTGTGAATTAGTGATGTAAAAGAAACAAAAGAATTTGTTTAGAGACAAAACCACATTGTATTTCTCAGAGTTGTAGGACTTCAGTAGATAATTTATTAATGCAAAAGCCAAAGATGGTGTCTACATTTTGAAGCTGTCACAATATGAAAATATGAATTTGTTCATAAATTGTGATAATGCATTCAGGGCAGTCAAAGTGTATGTAATAAAGTCTGTGGTGTCTCATTTAGTGGTTTGCACCTTGAAAACTCCTAAGGAATTATGCATAAGTTAATTACTATTTAACATAAAAATGGCATATAAGGATTCTATAGGGGGTGGTCCTAAGATGGTGAAGGAATAGGATGAGGAGACCAATTTCTCCCCTACAAATTCATCAAAAGAATATTTAAACAATGAGTAAATTCCAAAAAACGACTTCTGAATGCCAGCAGAGGACATCAGGCACCCAGAAAACCAGCTCATTGTCTTCGAAAGGAGGTAGGAAAAAAATATAAAAGACAAAAAAAGATACAAAAGAGGTAGGGATGGAGCTCCGTCCCAGGAAGGGAGTCTTTAAAAGAGAGAAGTTTCCAAACACCAGGAAACACTCACTGCCGAGTCTGTGGCGAGCCTTGGAAGCATAGAGGGCAACATAACAGGGACAAAAAATAAATAAATAATTTAAACCCACAGATTATGAGCCAAACGGTAACTCTCCCAGCAGAGAAGCAGCATAAACACCTGCATCCGCCACTAGCAAGCGGGGGCTGGGCAAGGAGGCGTGGGCTACATTGCTTAGAGTAAGGATCTGCCCTGAATGCCCTGAGGGCAATCTGAGTGAACTAACTTGGGCTAGCAAATCAGACTGTGGGATAGCTACCACGTGAAAAGCCCTAAGACACCACCAGGCCCATGCACAGAACAAAGGACTGAACAGAACTAGCTGGCTGCAGACCATCCCCCCCCAGTGGCAGGCAGCTAGAGCCAGAAGGAGGCAATCACAGTCCCAGAGAGTCATTATCTACCAAACTGCAAGCAAGCTTCTTTGCTAAGACTTCTTGGGATTCTTGATAGTCAACCTCCACCTGAAAAGGTGTGCCAGTTGTACACCCAGAAAACCAAGCAGCAGGGAAAGGAGAGGCGGTAAATAGCAGTGACTGCACTCGCCAAGCACCTCATCACCTGAGTTGCTTGGACCTCGAAAGGGCACAAAACAGAGGTACAGCTAGGTCTGCACCACTGAGGACTACCTGGGTGCCTGAAACTGAGTGGCTTAGAGCTTAGACCTGGGAAGTGCATGTAGCCCAGGGCCAGCCTCGGATGCTTTCCGGCAGAGCAACATAGAGCCTGAGCAGTGTGGGCAGGGAGGGTACACATACTGTGAGCAGGGGCAGGCCCAGTGTGGCTGAGGAACTGCGAGCACATGTCAGTGTTATTTGTTTGCAGCATCCCTCCCTCCCCACAGTGCAACTGAACAAGGGAGCCTAAAAAACCTGTCCACCACTACCCTCTTTGTATCAGGGCAGAAATCAGACACTGAAGAGACCAGCAAACAGAGGAAGCCAAAACAGAGGCAATCACCTTGGAAGTGACAGATGCAATAGACTAAAACACTGTCGCTAGTACCGACTACATAGGAAGGGGCCTATAGATCTTGAGAAATATAAGCTGGATCAAGGAACTATCTGAAAATGAACTGACCCCACAATACCCACAACAACACCAAAGAAAGTCCTAGATATATTTTAACTACTTTTCTGATCATTCTTTTTTTTTTTTTAAGTCCTCTATTACTCCTTTAATTTTCACTTTTATAACCTACTATTTCTTTGCAAAAAAAAAAAAAAGATGCTATTTTTTAAAGCAAATTTCATATATATATATATTACAATTTTGTGACTTCTTTTTTCTTGTTTTCTTTAATATTGCAATTTTTGAAATTCCAACTCTATATTTTTAATCTTTGCTTTTTGGTATTTGTTATCAATTTTGTACCTTTAAGAACCCAGTCTTCAGTACCTATTTTTACTTGGGAGCGAGATTACTGGCTTGACTGCTCTCGCCCCCTTTGGACTCTCCTTTTTCTCTACCAGGTCACCTCTGTCTCCTCTCTATCCTCTTTCTTCTCTACCCAACTCTGTGAGTCTCTGTGTGTTCCAGACGGTGGAGAACACTTAGGGAACTGACTACTGGCTGCATCTGTCTCTCTCCTTTTGATTCTCCCCTTTTATCCTCCTGGTCACCTCTGTGTCCTTGCTCCTTCTTACCTTCCCTATATAACTCCGTGAACATCTCTGAGTGGCCCAGTTGTGGCTTTCATTTGTGCCCGACACTTTGCAAACTAATGGACTGTCCATGGAATTCTCTGGGCCAGAATACTGGAGTGGGTAGCCTATCCCTTCTCCAGGGAATCTCCCCAACTCAGGGATCAAACCCTGGTCTTCCACATTGCTGGCGAATTCTTTACCAGCTGAGACACAAGAAAAGCCAAGAATACTGAAATAGGTAGCTTATCCCTTCTCCAGTGGATCTTCCCAACCCAGGAATTGAACTGGGGTCTGCCGCATTGCAGGTGAATTGGTTATCAACTGAGCTAGCAGGGAAGCCCCACCAGCTTACTAATAGACATAAAACACCTTGCTGAAAGCTGGCAAGCAGGCTGGGAATCTCCCCAACTCAGGGATCAAACCCTGGTCTTCCACATTGCTGGCGAATTCTTTACCAGCTGAGACACAAGAAAAGCCAAGAATACTGAAATAGGTAGCTTATCCCTTCTCCAGTGGATCTTCCCAACCCAGGAATTGAACTGGGGTCTGCCGCATTGCAGGTGAATTGGTTATCAACTGAGCTAGCAGGGAAGCCCCACCAGCTTACTAATAGACATAAAACACCTTGCTAAAAGCTGGCAAGCAGGCACTCTTTCTGTCCCCTTCTGATGTCTATGGCAGAAGCTTACCCTGTCTCTGTCATACTTTAATAAATCTTTGCTACACAAAAAGTAACAAGTAGTTAAGACTCATTTCTGAACCTGGATCAAAATCTTCTCCAGAGGTCACAAATTCTGGCATAACACATGGCTTGCAGCAGCAACCTTTCATATGTTGCTATTTTTAGTTGAGCCTTTTTTTCACTCTCTGGCACCTTAAGATGATCTGACTAATTTAAATATTTTCTGTCCCAGTCATAGAATGGGTCATAACTTTAAGCACCTCTGGTTCCATTAATTTGAGAATGGTATCAGAAGCCAATTCTCTTAGTGTGCTCATTACTCCCAGGATATTATTGGATTCTGATCCTCTCATTTGAGAAATAAAAAACTATGTGTATACTGCCTTATGTATACATGTATACCTATAAATATTTCTGTTTGTAACGACTTGTATTCATATTAAGCTAAACTTGAGTTCATACTAATAACTCCAAATCTAAGCCCTTAGAAAATTGATTAATCTACACTCTTCCCCTTATAACCTTAACTCAGTGGTAAGAAACTTGGCACCTCACAGTAATTAATTGTTTAGTTTTAATGTACACACACTGTAGTTTCAGAATTATTAACCCATGTCTCCAAAAAAGAACATTATCAACTAGAGTACAGAGTTTCATAAAATTTATTTTAGTCTTACAATGGAGAAGGCAATGGCATCCCACTCCAGTACTCCTGCATGGAAGATCCCACGGACGGAGGAGCCTGGTAGGCTGCAGTCCATGGGGTCGCAGAGGGTCGGACACGACTGAGTGACTTCATTTTCACTTTTCACTTTCATGCACTGGAGAAGGAAATGGCAACCCACCCCAGTGGTCTTGCCTGGAGAATCTCAGGGACAGGGGAGCCTGGTGGGCTGCTGTCTATGGGTTGCACAGAGTCAGACACGACTGAAGTGACTTAGCAGCAGCAGCATTCTTACAATTCTTGTGCTTTAATCCTCTGGATTTCAATCACTTCCAAAGTAAGTTAGGCCAGCAATATTTTCTCCCATCACCTTCCATGGAGTTGTTTCATGATTTTGTGTAACAGTTAAGTTCAGTTCAGTTGCTCAGTGTCCGACTCTTTGCAACCCCATGAATCACAGCACGCCAGGCCTCCCTGTCCATCACCACCTCCCGGAATTGAATCAGACTCACTCACATCCATTGAGTCAGTGATGCCAAAGAGCCATCTCATCCTCTGTCGTCCCCTTCTTCTCCTGCCCTCAATCCCTCCCAGAATCAGTCTTTTCCAATGAGTCACCTCTTCGCATGAGGTGGCCAAAGTATTGGAGTTTCAGACTCAGCATAAGTCCTTCCAATGAACACCCAGGATTGATGTTTAGGATGGACTGGTTGGATTTCCTTGCAGTCCGAGGCACTCTCAAGAGTCTTCTCCAACAACACAGTTCAAAAGCATCAATTATTCAGCACTCATCTTTTTTCATAGTCCAGCTCTCACATCCATACATGACCAATGGAAAAACCATCGCCTTGACTAGAGAGACCTTTGTTTGCAAAGTGATGTCTCTGCTTTTCAATATGCTATCTAAGTTGATCATAACTTTCTTTCCAAGGAGTAAGCGTCTTTTAATTTCATGGCTGCAATCACCATCTGTAGTGATTTTGGGGCCCCAAAAAATAAAGTCAGACACAGTTTTCACAGTTTCCCAAGCTATTTGCCATGAAGTGATGGGACTAGATGCCATGATCTTAGTTTTCTGAATGTTCACCTTTAAGTCAACATTTTCAATCTCCTCTTTCACTTTCATCAAGAAGCTTGGTTGTATTAATTACAATTGCACATTCTACATTCTATCCTGGAATCCTGGCCCACTGAAAAATTTTTCTAGGATTTATTTCATTATATTCCATGTTTGTGCTTTGAAGCTCTGTGCATTTAGACAGGTGAATAGTGTCATATATCCTTCTTTACAGTATTATACAGAAAAAAATTACAGTCTAGAAAGTTCTTATTTACTTCACCACCTACTCAAACTTACTCTTTCAATCTTGAAACCTTGAAAAAAACACCAATTATATTTACTATCTGTACAATTTTGCATTTCCAGAGTGCTCTGTAATGGAAACTACATGGTATGTAACATAGTCACACCAGCTTCTCTCACTTAGAAATAGGCTTTTAAAATTTTTCCTTATCTACTCATAGCTTGATAGCTTTTTATTTATTTATTTAAATTACAACATTTAATAATCTTTATTAAAATAAGTTTGGACAAACATTTGGCTTAATTAAAAACCAAGTAGTGAGCATCCCTAACATTTCATTCATCAGTAAATTGTTTTTACAGTTAAATACCATTTTAAGAAAATGTTGCACCATTAAGTCCAACTTGTGATTAGTAGATTCTGATCTCATACACCTATATTTTTTTGTTTGTTTGTTTGTTTTATCAGTGATTTTATTTTATTGTATTTTTTAATACTTTATTCTACATTATAATACTGTATTTGTTCTGCCATACATTGACATGAATCAGCCACAGGTGTACATGATCTCCCAATGTTGAAGCCCCCTGCCACCTCCCATCCCATATCATCTCCCTGGATCATCCCGTGCACCAGCCCCAAGTATCCTGTATCCTGTATTGAACATAGACTGGCACTTCATTTCTTATATGATAGTATACCTATTTCAATGCCATTCTCCCAAATCATCCCACCCTCTCCCTCTCCCTCAGAGTCCAAAAGTCCATTCTATACCTCTGTGTCTCTTTTGTTGTCTCACATACAGGGTCATCATTACTATCTTTCTAAATTCCATATATATGTGTCAGTATACTGTATTGGTGTTTTTCTTTCTGGCTTACTTCACTCTGTATAATCGGCTCCAGTTTCATCCATCTCATTAGAACTGAGTCAAATTTATTCTTTTTTTTTTAATTAATTAATTTATTTTTTTAATTACAATTTTTAAGGGCTGAGTATTTATTTATTTTTAATCATTGAATACAACTGCTGTGTGAATATACCACACAGTTTGTTTATTAATCAACTGAAGTGTGTATTAGTTGTATCTAGACTTTGAAAATTTCAAATCAGTAGTATAAATATCTATGTGTGGAATTGCTAGAGTGTGTTTATAATTTTGTATGAAATTGCTAAACTGTCTTCCAAAGTAGTTGTGACATTTTATTTTCTCACCATCAATTAGTGACAGAGTTTCTCAGCATGCCTGTTAATATAGTAGGTGCTATATTGATTTAGCATTGAATATTGAAACAGACTTTAATGCCTTTAATAAATTGCAATTGTTTTGTACTATAATTAAATTTATACATTTTTATCTGATTTATTAATATTTTGTTGAGGATTTCTAATATATACATTTAATACTTTAAATTACAAAAAGATAGCTGGAAAAACCTCAAATAGTTGGTCATTAGAAAACAGACTAATAATAATAATACCTAAATATAAGAATAAATCTCAAAAGAAATTTTAAAGTATTTCAGACTAAATGAAAGTTAAACCACACTTTATCAAAAGTGATAATGAAAAAGAAAATGTTGAAACTTTGAAAGATAAATAGAGTTCATTAACCTCTGGCTGGCTAACCAAGAAAAAGGGAAGGCACATATAACCAGAAATGAAGGAGTCTTTAATGTTGGCCTTCAGTTCAGTTTAGTCACTCAGTCTTATCCACCTCTTTGTGACTCCATGAATCACAGCAAGATAGGCCTCACTGTCCATCACCAACTCCCGGAATCCACTCAAACCCATCTCCATTGTGTCGGTGATGCCATCTAACCATCTCATCCTCTGTTATCCCCTTCTCCTTCTGTTCTCAGTCTTTCTCACCATCAGGGTCTTTTCAAATGAGTCCGTTCTTTGAATCAGGTGGCCAAAGTATTGGAGTTTCAGCTTCAACATTAGTCTCTCCAATGAACACCCAGGACTGATCTCCTTTAGGATGGACTGGTTGGATCTCCTTGCAGCCGAAGGGACTCTCAGGAGTCTTCTCCAACACCACAGTTCAAAAGCATCAATTCTTCTGTGCTCAGCTTTCTTTACAGTCCAACTCTCACATCCATACATGACTACTGGAAAAAACATAGCCTTAACCATCCATCATTCATCAGGCATTCTGTCTATCAGGTCTAATCCTTAAAAATTTATTACTCACTTCAATTACATAGTCATAAGGGATTTGACTTAGGTCATACCTGAATTGTCTAGTGGTTTTCCCCACTTTCTTCAATTTAAGTCTGAATTTGGTAATAAGGAGTTCATGACGTGAGCCATAGTCCATTCCTGGTTTTGTTTTTGCTGACTGTGAAGTGCTTCTCTATCCTTGGCTGCAAAGAATATAATCAGTGTGATTTTGGTGTTGACCATATGGTGATGTCCATGTGTAGTGTCTTCTCTTGTGTTGTTGGAAGAGGATGTTTGCTCTCACCAGTGCGTTCTCTTGGCAGAACTCTGTTAGCCTTTGCCCTGCTTCATTCTGTACGCCAAGGCCAAATTTGTCTGGTACTCCAAGTGTTTCCTGACTTCCTATTTTTGCATCCAGTCCCCTATAATGAAAATGATATTTTTGGGGGGTATTAGTTCTAGATCTTATAGGTCTTCATAGAACCATTCAACATCAGCTTTTTCAGTCTTCAGTTCAGTTCAGTTCAGTTGCTCAGTTGTGTCCGACTCTTTGCGGACCCATGAATCACAGCACGCCAGGCCTCCCTGTTCATCACCAACTCCCAGAGTTCACACAGACACATCCATCGAGTCAGTGATGCCATCCAGCCATCTCATCCTCTGTCGTCCCCTTCTCCTCCTGCCCCCAATCCCTCCCAGCATCAGAGTATTTTCCAATGAGTCAGCACTTAGCATGAAGTGGCCAAAGTACTGAAGTTTCAACTTTAGCATCGTTCCTTCCAAAGAAATCGCAGGGCTGATCTCCTTCAGAATGGACCGGTTGGATCTCCTTGTAGTCCAAGGAACTCTCAAGAGTCTTCTCCAACACCACAGTTCAAAAGCATCAAATCTTTGGTGCTCAGCCTTCTTCACAGTTCAACTCTCACATCTATACATGACTACTGGAAAAAATATAACCTTGACTAGGCAGAACTTAGTCGGCAAAGTAATGTCTCTGCTTTTGAATATTCTATCTAGATTGGTCATAACTTCTTCCAAGGAGTGAGTGCCTTTTAATTTCATGGCTGCAGTCTTCATCTGCAGTGATTTTTCAGCCTTAAAATCCATTAAATTGATTATAAAGGAAAATATGCTCAGTTGCTAACTCATGTCCAACTTTTTATAACCCTGTGGACTATAGTGAGCCAGGCTTCCCTGTCTCTTAGTATCTCTTGAAGTTTGCTCAAATTCATGTCCATTGTGTTAGTGATGCTATCTAATCTCATTCTCTGTCACTCTTTTCTCTTCAATCCTAGCCAGCATCAGTGTCTTTTCCAATGAGTCTTCATATCAGGTGGCCAAAATATTGGAGCTTCAGCTTCAGCATCAGTTCTTCCAATAAATATTCAGTGTTGATTTATTTTAAGATTGAGTTGTTTGATCTCCTTACAGTCCAAGTGAGGACTTGGACTCTGTCTCCTGTATAAAATCTGAGTGACTCTCTAGAATCTTCCCTAGCACCACAATTCAAAGGCATCAATTTCTTGGTATGCAGACTTCTTTATAGTTCAACTTTCACATCCATATATGAGTACTGGAAAAACCATAGCTTTTACTACATGGACCTTTGTCAGTAAAGCAATATTTCTACTTTTTAATATGCTGTCTAGGTTTGTTGCAGCTTTTTGCTTGTTTCCAAGGAACAGTATCCTTTTTTTTTTAAAATACTTTATTCTACATTACAGTACTGTATTTGTTTTGCCATACATTGACATGAATCAGCCACAGGTGTACATGATCTCCCAATGCTGAAGCCCCCTCCCACCTCCCACCCCATATCATCTCCCTGGATCACAGTGTCTTTTGATTTCATTGCTGCAGTCAACATCCACAGGGATTTTGGACCCCAAGAAAATGAAATCTGACACAATTTACACTTTCCCCTTCTACTTGGCATGAAGTGATGGAACAAAATGCCGTGATCTTAGTTTGTTGAATGTTGATTCTCAAACCAGGCTTTTCACTCTCCTCTTTATCCTCATTAAGAGGCTCTTTAGTTCCTCTTCTCTTTCTGCCACTACAGTGGTATCATTTGAATATCTGAGGTCATTGATGTTACTCCTGGCCATCTTGATTCCAGCTTGTGATTCATCTAGCTCAACATTTCATATGATGTACTCTGCATAAAAGGTAAATAAATAGGGTGACAATATACAAACTTGTTGTACTTCTTTCACAAGTTTGAACAGTTTGTTATTCCAAGTAAGATTTTAAGTGTTGCTTATTAATTTGCCTACATGTTTCTCAGGGGACAAGTAAGGTGGTCTGGTGTTTTCATTTATTTAAGACGTTCCCACAGTTTGTTTTTATCCACATTATCAAAAGCTTTTGTGTAGTGTATCAGAGTCTTGTCACTCTTAATGGGCTTGTATATCTCAATGAAGCCATCAGCCATGTCATGCAGAGGCCAACCAAGATGCATGGGTCATTTTGGAGAGTGCTGACAAAACATAGTCCATTGGAGGAGGGAATGACAAACTACTCTAATTTTCTTACCATAAATATCCCACTAACAGTATGAAGAGGAAAGTATGATTGGCTCTGTTTCCATTTTTGTTGTATTTTATGTAATGAGCTTGGCTTCCTGGTGACTCATAAGGAATCTGCCTGCCAATACAGGACATGTGAGCTTGGTCCCAGGTTTGGAAAGTTGCCCTGGATAAAGAAATGGCAATCCACTCTGGTATTCTTGCCCTGAAATTCCATGCCAAGAAATTCCATGGAGTTGCAAAAAGAATTGGACATGACTCAGTAATTGAAACGATAAACGACAACATACTGGGCCTATTCCTTAAATAACACATACTACCAAAACTCACGAAAGGAGAAGAAATAGGATTATGTCTATTAAACAAGATGAATGACTAATAACTTTACAAAAAAGAAAACATCCAGCCTAGATGGTTTCACTCATATATCCCACTGAATATCGAAAAAAGAAATTATAGACTTTCTAGTTCCTTTCAGAAAGAAAAAGAAGCAGAGGGAATGCTTTCTAGTTCATTTTATGAGATCATTTCTAAGCTAAAACTAGATAAAGACCTTGCAAAAAAGGAGAACTACAGTCCAATATTTCTCATGAACAAAAACACTCAGGAAAACATTAGCAGATTTAATCCAACCAGGTATGAAATTTTTAATTCTAAATTCATTTCAGTGTTTTAAAATCCCTTGCTTATACCTCCCTGTTTACTCAAATAATTTTAATTCCTCCAGGAAACAAATGAATCTTCCTTGAACTATTGTGATTAGGATTCTGCCAACATGCCCCCCTATTTCCAGGAACTTGAGACTTTGATTTGTGAGATTAGTTGTGAAGACTTGGACTTGTTTGGAAACAACTATATTGAAACATATAACCATGCTTAATATCTTAGAAATTAACAAAACACCTTAATTTCTAAATTTTTGACACTGGCTTTTATTTTCTGATATTTATTATTTCTCCAATTTCTCCACTATTTTCTCTTTGTCATGTCTATTGATAAAGTTCTGATATATCTTGAAGACTAGGTCTTAAATATGATGTCATCGCATTTTATACATTTTCTGGAAAATTATGCAAAACAGTACTTTAATTTGCTCTTTTAGAGTTTTCCCTTTATTATAATTACTACTAGGGGTTTAGCAACCTGATGCTGTCTAAATCATTTTTATCCCATAAAAAAAAAAAAAAAACTGTCATTTTTAGCTTTCTGACATTTATCCTTGGTTCTTGCAAACTCAAATATTTCTGTTTTGGTGATCATATCAGAAAATCTATTTTTGATCTTTTGAGTTAACTGTTCTTATGAAAGCTTTCTTGTTACAATATACAATCAACATACAAATGTTTATTGCTACATTGTGCAACATTTCAAGTATATTTAATACTATCTGGGAATTCCCTGGGTGGTCCACTTGTTAAGATTAGGTGCTTCCATTAGAGGAGGTGCAGATTCAATCCCTGGTCATTGAACAAAGATGCTACAGGCAATGATGATCAGTAAAAATAATAATAATAATAATAAAATAAAAATAAAATAAATAATACTACTCTTTTATATTTGTATCATAAGTTTCCATTAAATCTTTGGCAACCTATCTTTGAAGCCATAATTTTATTTTCTAGGTTAAGTTTTCCTTGGTCTTCTATGCAATATTGACTCAATTTTTTTTTCTTCTTTCTTTCAAATTATATCACATGCATGCATGTACAGTTAACACCACTTCTCTGACCCAGATGACCTTTTAAAGCTTGAAGTTGGTAGCATATCTAAAGAAATTTTAAAAATCTTCTTAAACAAGAAACATCCCTCCCCCCTCAACCCATTTAGTCACTATGAATAGTTTATTTTTAGTTTTCTAAAGATTTTGATTGTTGCCTTGTTTATAAATCCAGGTTCTAACACTTTGAACACTAAAGGGATCATGTTGTCAGAGTGCTAAAGGCCTGCTGTCTCATGAACACATTACTGCCTTGCTAACAGGCTAGCAAACATGTATTTTCAAGTGACAATAGACACATCCCTCCTGCAGATTTTGCCCAAAGCTTTTTCAATTCTTTTGACATTCAACCTACAAAATATACAATTGGAATGCAAATTAACAATTAAGAATTATTCTCCTTTCTAATCTCTCCAAAATTATTCCAAAATAAATGCACATAACATTTGCTGTCTTAGTATTTATAATTTAAAATTATTTAGTGTTGGGAAATTATTTCTGGGAGGTACAACGTGTAAGCTATTTACATGAGTTGAACAGATCCATGAATTTATAAGTACATGCTCCATTACACACAGAGTGTATTGTTTCTTAATGTACATCTTGCTTTGGGCCATACAGAAGATTATTCTGCCAATTTTTAAAGAGCTGTTTCAAAATCTGTAGATTTGTCTCTCAAGGCTTTATTTATTTATTTGTTTCTGTGCTGTGAAAATCATTTGGTGGATTTCAGCAAACATTTGTCAGATAAATTTTTCACTGATCACATTTGACTTAAGGCAGTTGTTGCTTTTAGAGGAATAAGAAGAAAACATACAGCCCATGACTTACTCTAGTGGGACAGGAAAATAAAGAGCTAGAAAAGAAAGAATATGGCCCCATTTTTACGAGCAATCATGTAAATATATTGCTATCAATGTTGTTTTAAATAGCATCATCAAATGAAGAAAGAAGAAAAAACATCAGAAGCTAGACTAAAAAAATCATTTAGTGGTATTTTAGCAGATCTTCCAGATTGCTTTATCTAACAAGTTGAAAGCATCAACTTTATTTGTCTGCCTAAAATGAACCTTGTTTAACTAAAGATATCATTAACCAGGATCTTTCTAGGGGAAAAAAAAGATTAAAACTTGTGAAATTTGAGAAATAGATGTTACTTCTAAAAAATATTTTAGAAGTAAATGAGGTTTAATAGAACAAAAGCAGAATATTTGTCACCAAAGTCAAAATTTTGAATAATTAAAAATAATCACCAGTTTCTGTGAGAGAATGAAAGAAATATGAGAGGTAAAATTTTCACCTTATTTAGAATAAAGTGATTAGTTTGATCTAAATTTAAGCAATGTTTGAATAAAAAGTTGGAAAATGACAGTAGAAAATCTATTTTTCACAAATTACTTGTATACCTTTGAGATATCTTTTTATGCTTCCTTAAAGGAGATCAGCCCCGGTATTTTTTGGAAGGAATAATGTTAAAGCTGAAACTCTAGTACTTTGGCCACCTCATGTGAAGGGTTGACTCATTGAAAAAAACTTTGATGCTGGGAGGGACTGGGGGCAGGAGGAGGAGGGGACGACAGAGGATGAGATGGCTGGATGGCATCACTGACTCGATGGATGTAAGTCTGTGTGAACTCCGGGAGTTGGTGATGGATAGGGAGGCCTGGCGTGCTGCAGTTCATGGGATCGCAGAGTCAGACATGACTGAGTGACTGAACTAGACTGAAATTAAAATAGTATTGCCGAAAATCTGGTCTCTGTTCAATGGTGCTAAATAGAAATATGGAGAAAGAGCTTTGGAGGAGTTTAAGAGAGTAAGTCATTTTAGTACTTTGCCAGGCAAAGTGGGGTATAGCAGGCTAATGCCTCCAAGACTGTGCTCCCCTCTTTAGGAAATAGAAAGGGATCTTATAGTTTCAGGGTGGAAAATAGGGCTATAGATAAGGATGGGTCTGATGTGGTGTTGTATTCTTCTTTTCTCCTGGGGGCATTGAGGTCATTAAGACTGGCATCAGGTGGGTCCAGAACAGGTAACGTTTGTCCTCAAGGTTATCACCCAGTGACCTTCTTTCTGGAGTACAGAATGCTCAAAAGAGAAAGGAGTGTTAGAGAGTGTTGTCTTGGAGAAGTAAGCATCAGGTACATAGTATAACCTTATCTAGAGGGCAATAACTATCAGAAAGCAATTAAGCAAGAAAGAGGAGGGAAAATGTAAGAGACTAGCTGTAAAGATGGAAAGAATAAGGGGTGAATAAGAACTAATACAGAGGGGCAAGGTGGCAGAAGACTAGGTGAACATGGAGTACATCTCTCTCCATGGATACATCAGGAATACACCTTCAGACACAGAAGTGCTTGCAGAACACCAGCTGAGAGCAGACAGGAGTATCTGACCACCAGAAAATAACATATAGAACAATGTAAACCTGATGAAGGATGAAGGGGAAAACAGGAGTGTTAGTAGGATTGGACCTGCCCTTGGCAGGTGGGGGAAATGAAGCAGGGGTCTGATCTCCACATCAGGGCAACTGTCTGGGTCAGAGGAGAAACATGTAAGGTTAGAGTGAAGCAGCTGATCTGTGGCATCCTAAATGGAATGAAAATCATGCAGTCCTTGCCATAGCCATATGTATCCAAGATAAGGATACAGGTCCCCTAGAAGGTTCACCAGCTGGGGCTGAACTATAGGGACTGTGGAACAATCCCAGGGCGAGAGCTACTGTTGACTGCAGACAGATGAACCAGCGGGATGTGAGGGAGGAAACTGTAGTGGGAAATGACTGCAAAGGAAAGCCAGGCAGCCATAGAAGAAGGCGATACTGCTGTCATCTCTAGGGGTTCGAGCCATCACCTCCCCACATGCTAGCATCAGCAGCTGAAACAATAGAGAGGGTGGCCCATCAAGTACCTGATATGTGGAACAATATAGTAGGACCCGAACCAGGGTGCCCCTTTAAGTACCTGATGCGCCAAACTACAGAGTAAAACCCCACCTAAGGGGGGCCCTTTATGTGCCTGACATGGTAAACAACAGGGAAGGACCACAAGCAAGGGAGCCCTCTAAGTGCCTAAATTGGGGGCAGGGGTGGGGGATGGTGCGAGGGCCTACAGATAAAGACTGGCCAAAGAGGCCTTCTTATTATCAACTTCCAGAGGCTCAAAAAAAATTACTCCTGTGCTGAGGAAATCTATGTCCCTGTACACTTGGCGCTATCAGAGTCGCTGTGACCAAGGGACTCAACTCTCACTGGTACAGAGCTGCCATAGCCAAAAAAAGTCTTGCACCTATGCATGCAGGATTGCTTTGGTCTTGTCCAAATCTTTGTGACAATGTGGACTGTGGCCTGCCAATCTTCTCTGTCAGTGGGGTTCTCCAGGCAATAATACTGGAGTAGGTTTCCATATCAATTTGAGCATTATATTTCCTGCTGCCCTAGCCACTAGCTTCCCTGTGTACCTGGTGCTGCCTGGTTGCAGAACTCCTGCAACCCAGGCAGCTTAATTACCTCCACACTTGGCCCTCACTAGTACAAACCCAAATCCACCAGGAGAGCCTCAGGAGCGAACCCCAGTGGATGACCCACATGCAGAGGGGAAATGAAACCACAAGTGAAACCCAGGGGCAGTGTGACAAGTGAAGAAGATTCAAAACCTTCCTACCAGTTGTACAAGTTACAGATTAAATCCAAATGATCAACTAGGCAGACTCTGTATCTATGGGATATGTAAAAGAACATTGAGAACTCCCACAAAAGAAAATACAGTAGTTCTGATGGCTGTGGATATTGGAGGTAAGAACACACAGGAGTAGGACAAGATTAGAGCCTTAGCTGCCCCCACAGCATGTCCACAGATCAGCACAGTGTTGAAGGGCATCCTAGGGAGGTGAGGTGGACTGTGACTCCCAGTGAGGGAAAGGACACTGACAGCAAAGACTTAGGAAAATAATTATTATTCTTACATTTTGACTTGTTATGTAGCTTCTTTTGGATTTTTTTCTTTTTAATTTAATTTCCTCTGTTGTAGTTGTCAGTTTCATTATCACTATGAGCTCAAATTAAGCTTTTGAGCTGTTTTTCAATCACATTTTCTATTGCTATCACAAACCTCTGCTTCTTCATTGGCCTTTTGCAGTCCTGTGGAGTTTTCCTTTTTTATTCTTTCCTAATTTTTAAGCTTGTTATTATTTTTCTACATTTATTCTTTTGTTAGCTTGTCTTACTGTTCTTTTCCCCTTGTAGTTAATCTTTAATATATGTAAGTCTTCTTTACCTACCTCGATTTAGCTTTGCATTACTATTCTTCCTCTCTTCCTTGTCTGTCTTTCCTTTTTCTCACATTATCGGTAGCTTCGTTTTCATTGTTTTATTCCCCAGTTGGCACCTTGGTTTAGTTTTGTATTCTAGTTTGTGCTTTAGGTAATTTTGTTCTTAACTTGTGGATATCATTTTTGGTTTCCTTTGTTCCCTGGCTCAGTTTATTGTAGTTTGTTTTTGTTGCACTGTTTTGATTTTGCTTATGATTATATGTATATATGTGCATATTCCAATATTTTAATTAGTATTTCCCTGATTTTCTAACTGCCCTTTGTCTGAGTTTCATTTTTGGTTTCTCATGTCTGAATACTTGTTTTAATCACATTTGATGAAGGAAAATTATGACCAATCTAGATAGCATATTCAAAAGCAGAAACATTACTTTGCAAACAAAGGTCCGTCTAGTCAAGGCTATGGTTTTCCACTGGTCATGTATGGATGTGAGAATTGCACTGTGAGGAAAGCTGAGAACTGAAGAATTGATGCTTTTGAACTGTGTTGTTTGAGAAGACTCTTGAGAATGCCTTGGACTGCAAGGAGATTCATCCAGTTAATCCTAAAAGAGATGGGTCCAGGGTGTTCTTTGGAAGGAATGATGTTAAAGCTGAAACTCCACTACTTTGGCCACCTCATGCGAATAGTTGACTCACTGGAAAAGACTCTGATGCTGGGAGGGGTTGGTGGCAGGAGAAGAAGGGGACAACAGAGGATGAGATGGCTGTATGGCATCACCAATTCGATGGACATGAGTTTGAGTAAACTCTGGGAGTTGGTGATGGACAGGGAGGCCTGGCGTGCTGTAATTCATGGGGTCTCAAAGAGTCAGACATGACTGAGTGACTGAACTTAATGGAACTGAACTGAAAACACCACGTGTGGAATCTTAGTTCCTGGCTAGAGATCAAGCCCTCAGCCTTTGGAGTGAGACTGCTGACTCCAACACCCTAGACTACCGAGAACTATTAACCCTAGTTAATATAAATTAGTGAGACCTCCCCCAAACATATACAAGTCCTGGCATCAACCAAATGCCAGTAGAACACTGTGCAGGACACATCATCAAAAAAAAAAAAAAAAAGACAAAAATATAAATATAATAATCAACAGACAGGATTACCACGTCATTCAGCCCTTTCTCATCACAGGGGGAAACAAACAACTCATCACAAATCTCACCTTACACTGCTGCTGCTGCTAAGTCACTTAAGTTGTGTCCAACACTGTGCAACCCCATAGATGGCCACCCATGAGTCTCCCCATCCCTGGATTTCTCCAGACAAGAACACTGAAGTGGGCTGCCATTTCCTTCTCTAATGCATGAAACTGAAAAGTGAAAGTGAAGTCACTCAGTCGTGTTCGACTCTTAGTGACCCCATGGACTGCAGCCTACCAGGCTCATCTGTCTATGGGATTTTACAGGCAAGAGTACTGGAATGGGTTGCCATTGCCTTCTCCAAAAAGTTGCTACACTAAATCTTAAGTATTCTCACCACACACACACAAAAAAGAATGACCATGTGAGGTAATGGATATGTTAACTAACTTTATCATTGGTAATGATTTCACAATATATATGTATATCAAATCATCATATTGTATATCTTAAAGTTATACAGTGTTAAACATAAATTGTGTGTGTGTGTGTATGTGTGTGTGTTTGTCACTCAGTCGTGTCTGACTCTGTCCACAAAACTTCAGCTTGTTGATGAAACCTTTAGTTCACTTCAGTTCAGTCGCTCAGTTGTGTCCGACTACTTCTGAGCCAAGATTACAGCATGCCAGGCCTCCCTGTCCATCACCAACTCCCAGACCAAACACGTTATGTCCATCGAGTCGGTGATGCCCATCCAACCATCTCATTTTCTGTCGTCCCCTTCTTCTCCTGCTTTCAATCCATATCAGTATCAAAATCTTTTCCAATGAGTCAGTTATTTGCACCAGGTTCCCAAAGTGTTGGAGTTTCAGCTTCAATATCAATCCTTCTAATGAATTTTCAGGACTGATTTCTTTTAGGGCTGACTGGTTTGATCTCCTGGCAGTCCAAGGGACACTCAAGAGTTTTCTCCAAAACCAAAGTTCAAAAGCATCAATTCTTCAGTGTTCAGCTTTCTTTATACTACACTCTTACATCAATATATGACTACTGAAAAAAACAGCTTTGACTAGACGGACCTTTTTTTTTTTTGGCAAAATAACGTCTCTGCTTTTTAATATGGTGTCGAGGTTGGACATATCTTTTATTCCATGGGACAAGTGTGTTTCAGTTTCACGGCTGCAGTCACCATCTGTAGTGATTTTGGAGACCAAAAAAATAAAAGTCTCTCACTGTTCCCATTATTCCCCATCTATTTATCATGAAGTGATGAAACCAGAGCCAGCTTTTTCACTCTCCTCTTTCACTTTCATCAAGAGACTCTTTAATTCTTCATTTTCTGCCATAAGGGTAGTGTCATCTGCATACCTGAAGTTACTGATATTTCTCCCAGCAATCTTGATTCCAGTTTGTGCTTCATCCAACAGGGCATGTTGCATGATGTACTCTATATTTAAGTTGAGTAAGCAGGGTGACAATATACAGCCTTGACATACTCGTTTCCCAATTTGGAACCAGTCTGTTTCTCCATGTCTGGTTCTAACTGTTGCTTCTTGATCTGCATACAGATTTCTCAGGAAGCAGGTAAGGTCATCTGATACTCTCATCTCCTTAAGAACTGTCCACAGTTTGTTGTGATCTACCTAGTCAAATACTTTGGTTTAGTCAATAAGGCAAAAGTACATGTTTTTCTGGTATTATTTTGCTTTTTCGATGATCCAATGAATGTTAGCAATTTGATCTCTGCTTCCTCTGCCTTTTCTAATTTCAGCTTGAATATCTGGAAGTTCATGGTTTGCGTATTGTTGAAACATGGCTAGGAATATTTTGAGCACTACTTTGCTAACGTATGAGATGAATGCAACTGTTTGGTAGTTCAAACATTCTTTGGCATTCCTTTTCTTTGGGATTGGAGTGAAAACTGACATTTTACAGTCCTGTGTCCACTGCTGAGTTTCCCACATTTTCTGGCATATTGCATTCAGCACAGTACTTTAAGAGCATCCATCACCTTTTAGGATTTGAAATAGCTTAACTGGAATTCCATCACCTCCACTAGCTTTGTTTGTAGTGATACTTCCTAAGATTCACTTGACTTTGCACTCAAGGATGTCTATCTAGCTTTAGGTGATTGATCATACAGTCATGGTTATCTGGGTCATGAAGATCTTTTTTTGTATAGTTCTTCTGTGTATTCTTGCCACCCTTTCTTAATATCATCTGCTTCTGTTAGGTTCATACCATTTCTGTTTTATTGAGCCATCGTTGCATGAAATGTTCCCCTGGTATCTCTAATTTTCTTGAAGAGATCTCTATTCTGTCCCATTCTATTTTTTCCCTTATATTTCTTTGCATTGATCAGTGAGGAAGACTTTCTTTCCTCTCCTTGTTATTCTTTGGAACTCTCTATTTGAATTGGTATATCTTTCTTTTCTCCTTCACCTTTAATTTCTCTTCTTTTCAGCTATTTATAAGCCCTCCTCAGACAACCATTTTGCCTTTTTGCATTTCTTTTTCTTGGGGATGGTCTTGATCACTGCCTCATGCACAATGTCAGGAACCTCCTCCATAGTTCATCATGGAATTTTATTAGATCTAATCATTTGAATCTATTTGTCACTTCCACTGTGACATCGAATTAGGGTCTCCTGCATTGCAGATGGATCCTTTACCAACTGAGCTATCAGAGAAGCTCCATGCACCTTATTTTTGACAGAAGAAGTAAGGAAATACAATGGGACTAGAACAGCTTCTTCAGTAAATGGTGCTGGGAAAATAAGACAGCTACATATAAGAGAATGAAATTAGTACACTTCCTAACACCATACTCAAAATAGATTAAAGGCCTAAATATAAAACCAAAAACTATAAAAGTCTTAGAGGAAAACATAGATGAAATCTTTGATGAAATAAGTTAAAAAAGATCTGCTATGACCCACCTCCTAGAGTAATGGAAATAAAAATGAAAGTAAACAAGTGGGACTTAATTAAACTTAAAATCTTTTGCACAGCAAAGGAAACTATAAATAAGGTGAAAAGATCAAACGTAGAATGAGAGAAAGCAATTGCAAATGAAACAAGTAACAAAAGATTAAATTTCCAAAATACACAAGCAGGTCATACAACTTAATAACATACAAACAAAAAACCAATCAAAAAGTGGGGAAAAAACCTAAACAGACATTTCTCCAAAGAAGACATGCAAATGACTAACAAACAAGTGAAAAGATGCTCAACACTGATCATTATTAGAGAAATGCAAATCAAAACTACAATGAGATATCACATTACACTGGTCAGAATGGCCATCATCAAAATGTATACAAATAATAAAAGCTGTAGAGTGTGTGGAAAATAGGTAACTCTCTTGCACTGCTGATGGAAATGTAAATAACCTCCAATTAAAATAAATTAATAAAAAATTGATAGAGTCACTATGGAAGATGGTATGGAGATTCTCTTTATAAAAAAGTAGGAATAACATCACCATAGGACCCAGCAATCCCACGCCTAGGCATATACGTTGAGGAAACCAAAATTTAAAAAGACACATGTACGCCAATGTTCATTGCAGCACTGTTTACAACAGTTAGAATATGGTAGCAACCTAGATGTCCATCAACAGATGAATGGATAAAGAAGTTGTGATACATTAACATAATGAAAAGTTACTTAGACAAAAAAAAAAATGGAAGACATATGAACCAATTCTAATGAGGTGGGTAAACCTAGAAGCTATCATACAGAGTGAAGTCAGACAGAGAAAGACAAATATCATATACTAACACATGGGAAATGAGCGACTGGAGGAAGCAGAGGCTGGAATCAAGATTGCCAGGAGAAATATAAATAACCTCAGATATGCAGATCTTGATGAAACTGAAAGAGGAGAGTGAAAAAGTTGACTTAAAGTTCAACATTCAGAAAACTAAGATCACGGCATCTGGTCCCATCATTTCATGGCAAAAAGATGGGGTAACAGTGGAAAGAGTGGCTGAGTTTATTGTTCTGGTTTCCAAAATCACTGCAGCTGTTGATTGCAGCCATGAAATTAAAAGACGCTTACTCCTTGGAAGGAAAGTTATGACCAAACTAGACAGTATATTGAAAAGCAGAGACATTACTTTGCTGACTAAGATCTGTCTAGTCAAGGCTATGGTTTTTCCAGTGGTCATGTATGGATGTGAGACTTAGACTACAAAGAAACCTGAGTTCCAAAGAATTGATGCTTTTGAACTGTGGTGTTGGTGAAGACTCTTGAGAATGCCTTGTACTGCAAGGAGACACAACCAGTCCATCTTAAGGGAGATCAGTCCTGAGTGTTCATTGGAAGGACTGATTTTGAAGCTGAAACTCCAATACTTTGGCCACCTGATATGAAAAGCTGACACATTTGAAAGGACCCTGATGCTGGGAAAGATTGAAGGCAGGAGGAGAAGGGGACGGTGGAGAATGAGATGGTTGGATAGCATCACTGACACAATGCACAAGGGTTTGGGTAGACTCCAGGAGTTGGTGATAGACAGGGAAGCCCCACATGCTGGGATTCAGGGGGTCACAAAGAGTCAGATACGACTGAGTAACTAAACTGAACTGAACCGAACATATATATATGGTATCTAGAAAGATGGTACCGAAGAATCTATTTACAAGGCAGCAATGGAGAAACAGACATAGAGATCATATGCAGGGACACTAGGAAAGGGAGGAGAGGGTGAGATGTATAAAGAGAGTAACATGGAAACATATATTATCATTTGTAAAATAGGTACTGCTGAGTCACGTCAGCTCAGTTCAGTTCAGTCGCTCAGTCATGACCGATTCTTTGCAATCCCATGAATCACAGCACGCCAGGCCTCCCTGACCATCACTACCTCCCGGAGTTCATTCAGACTCATGTCCATCAAGTCCGTGATGCCATCCAGCCATCTCATCCTCTGTCGTCCCCTTCTCCTCCTGCCCCCAATCCCTCCCAGCATCAGAGTCTTTTCCAATGAGTCAGCACTTCACATGAGATGGCCAAAGTACTAGAGTTTCAGCTTTAGTATCATTCCTTCCAAAGAAATCCCAGGGCTGATCTCCTTCAGAATGGACTGGTTGGGTCTTCTTGCAGTCCAGGGGACTCTCAAGAGTCTTCTCCAACAACACAGTTCAAAAGCATCAATTTTTCAGTGCTCAGCTTTCTTCACAGTCCAACTCTCACATCCATACATGACCACTGTAAAAACCATAGCCTTGACTAGGTACTTCAGTCATGTCTTATTCTCTGTGACCCCATGGACTGTAGCTCATCAGGCTTCTCTGTCCATGAGATTCCCCAGGCAACAATACTGGAGTGGGTTCCCATTTCATTTTCCTGAAAATATTTTGCTTTTTAATGTCAATTACTTTAAGGCATGTCTATATTAGTTAGATCAACAAACAAACAATAATACCAGGTATTTAATACTGAATATTTCCCAGTTCACATGAGTCTGGAATTCATTATTTAATTTAGAACTTTTTGATTTATAAGCACTTACTTTTCTTTAAGCCAATTAAACAGACATCATTTACAAATTAATCTCAAAAATATTATCCAGAGACAAAGACATATGTAGACATATTGAAACAGACATAAAGCAAAGTCTAGCTTCATTTTCTGAGTTTAGTCATGAATTAGATATTACAATATACAATTCACTAGTTTGTAAATATCAGTTGGAAAAATAAAATTTTAAAGGCTTTTCCTTTTTTTTTTTTTCTCTCAGTCCTAAGAGTTAGAGATGGTCTCTATAAGTGTTTCTGAGAGCCCTGGTCTCAAGGCACAGGGAAAGACAATCAAGTTCTATCAAAATGGTGGCAGATCTAAAGAAAATAGTGGCTAAACAAAACAAACTGGTCATCAAAAATCACAACACAGAAGCCAGAGTATACAACACACACATAGACCTGGCAGTTTTCTTCAGACACTCCCTTAAACACAAGATTACAGTCTCTCATAAAACCACCTAAAGAGACACAGAACTTCAGATCCAAGTATGAACAGAGTAAATGAAAATATCCCAGGTCTTTAAAGCAAAGGGAGGAAAGGAAGCCAGATTGAAAGAAGAGGGGGAGAAGGTGGGAGAGGTGGACAAAAGGGGTGGCCTTACAGACATCTCCTGCCACCTGCAGATACCCAGGCATTATGAGACTTTACCCTGGCCTCCAGAGAAGGGAGGACTGAAACTCAACCCTACCAGAAACAGTACCAGAACAGAACAGAACCAAAATTCTAGTTCTCTGCCAAGAAGAGGTGATCATTCTCCAATCATCAGCTCAGGCTGAGGCCTTCTGATCAGATTCCTGAGTCCAGGACCGGAGGACTAGATAAAAGGGGTAGAATAGGAAGGGCTAAGGAGAGGAAAGTGAGCAGGAAGGGGAGAAAGGTCAATGATGTCTCTTTTTCCTTACCCAATTGAGACAGTGTGCTTCAGGAAGTGACCAGGAACATATGAGTCACAGTTGTGGCCAGTGGGTTTGGTCCATCGGCTGGCAAGCTGGTCCCTGAGTACCCCAAGAGATCAGGATGTCAGTCGCAGTGAAGAAGAATCCCCAGCATAGTCACCATTTGTTGCAGAAAGGGGGATCCCTTCCAGGGCCCAAAACTGGGCTCTTTTCTAATACTCGGAAATGAATTGTCTGAAGAGACACATATGCTGATAAAGCAGGATATTTTATTGGGAAAGGGTACCCAGGCAGAAAGTAGTATGGTGAGGGAACCCAGGAGAACTGCTCTCATAAAATAGATAGACAATGGGAATTTGTTATATGTCTCAGATAACTCAAACAAGGGCTCTGTACCAACCTAGAGGGGTCAGAAGTAGAGGGAGAAGGGAGGGAGGCTCAAGAAGGAGGGGAGATGTGATAACTATGGCTGATGCTACATCAATTATCCTTATATTAAAATGTAAATGCATTAAAAAAAAAAAACTAATATAGTTGGAGTGTCTCAACTAAGTATCTTCTAGAGCAGTAGCTAGAATAAAAGTTGGCAGAAGACCGTTCTTGGAACTTTGAGATTTTGTTTCTTACCTGCTACCAAGTGTATTCCCTGTAATTTCTCCTTTAATAAAAACAGAAAAGGAAAAGAGTTTTCTTTCCAATTACCAGATTTTGAACAGCAAAAGTGAAAGTGTTACTCTGTTGTGTCTGACTCTTTACAACCCAATAGGCTGCAGTGCTCCAGGTGCCTCTGCCCATGGAATTCTCCAGGCAAGAATCCTACAGTGGATCACTATGCCCTTATCCAAGGGATATTCCCAACCTTGGATTGTACCTGGGTCTCATGCATTGAGGACAGATTCTTTACTTCCTGAGTCACCAGGAACTTTTAAGTTAATTCATTATATAGAAAATAAGTGATTAAATGCTTACAATTTGATCATTAAATCAATAGGTGTCCATACAGGAACAGTGTATCTGAGTGTCTGAGGGAATATTTCCCAAGTTAAGACTCCCTGGCCTTTTCTATATGTGAAAATCCCAGAGATTCTCTTGAGATGAGGAGGTTGTGTCAAGTGAAGCAGGTGAAGCAGCTGGTGGCTGTATATATTTTGAAAAGGCCACAGGGTGTCTAATATGATCTCCTCCTAATCCAGTTGAATAATTCTTGTTTAACATTTTTTAATTATTTTTCTCAATTTACATTTTTACATTACATTATTTTTCATATCCTTCCCCTGTATAGTTTATTATAAGATATTGAATATAGTTCCCTCTGCTATACACTGAATCCTTATTGTTTATTTTGTATATAGTGGTTTGTATCTGCTAACCCCAAACTCTATTTATCCTTACTCCCCAACCTTTCCTCTTTGGTAACTATATAGTTCATTTATGTGTCTTTGAGTCCATTTTTGTTTTGTAAATAAGTTCATTTGTATCATGTTTTAGATCCTACATGTAAGTGATACAATTTATTGTCTTATGCTTTTTATATTTTATGAAATTCTTAAAGATTGCTTTTCATTTAGTTATTACAAACATTGATAATATTCTCCATGTTGTATAATACATCTTTGGGCTAATTTTACACCACCTAATTTGTACCTCCCACTCCCCGAACTCTATGTTGGCCCTCCCGCTCAGAGAAAGCCAAATACTACATGATATCACTTATGTGTAATCTAAAAAAACACCACAAACTAGTAAATATAACAAAAAGAAGCAGACTCACAGATATAGAGAACAAATTACTGATTGAACATTTTTTTGAGAGGACGTGTAACTGTGTGGACAGTTTCCTTGATCTCCACAAATCAAGAATATCAGCTATATGTACAGATTCACATAATTTTAATGTGTAAGAGTTGGACACAACTGAGTGACTTCACTTTCACTTTTCATTTTCCTGCATTGGAGAAGGAAATGGCAACCCACTCCAGTGTTCTTGCCTGGAGAATCCCAGGGATGGGGAAGCCTGTTGGGCTGCCGTCTCTGGGGTCTCACAGAGTCGGACATGACTGAAGCGACTTAGCTGCAGTTACAAACTTCTGTACATGGCATTTTTGAAATTCAATCCCTTTTAATTATGACTTTAGTGAATCACCACTTGAACATGAAATAATAGTATGCAATTAAGGCTAATTTGAACTGTTTGCTCACCATAATTACAGATATGTCATATCTCTACATTATACTGGATAATTTCATGTCATAAACATTCATTAAATACTAAGAATTTGTTAAACACATAGAACCTTATACTGTATACATTTGTCTTCTCTCCCTTTCCATATTTGTACAAAAAAATCACATGAGAAAGATATCCTCTAAGAAAATGTTCACTGAGGTTATGGAAGATTTATTGCAGAAAAGCCAAGTGGAATGGTCCAGAGCTTTTGTGAAGGCTGAGATGTTTATCCTTATCAGGGACCTAATTGGATCTACTGATAACTGAAACAGGACTGAACTACAATGTAATCAACTACTTTTTCTTTCTTTAGTCAAAGTACATGAGCTTACATGTTTATGCTATGTCTCTTCAGTCATGCTCTACTCTTTGCGACCCTATGGACTATAGCCTTCCAGACTCCACTGTCCGTGGAATTTTCCAGGCAAAAATGTTGGGGTGGACTGCCATGCCTTCCTCCAAGGTATTCTCCCAACCAAGGGACTGAACCCTCATCTCTTATGTCTTCTGCATTAGCAGGCAGATTCTTTGATGCTAGTGCCATCTGGGAGTCCCCATAGCCAAAGCACATGAGCAAGCGAATCACAACCAAAGTTGTTTGTGAGTATGGAATAAGAGAAGGGCGAGTTTAATGACTTCAATATCCAACCACTTCAAGCTTATGTTTTATAATGACTATATCACTGATGATGTCCCAACAAGGCTACATAACATACATCTCTTCAAGTTCCCATAGAAATTTTAATCAGAAGTAATTGCATTTATATTAAATATTTTGATGTATGAATATAGTTCACTAAGGTGCATTTAGTCAAGGCTATGTTTTTTTCTGTGATCATGTATGGATGTGAGAGTTGGACTGTGAAGAAAGCTGAGCACTGAAGAATTGATGCTTTTGAACTGTGATGTTGGAGAAGACTCTTGAGAGTCCCTTGGACTGCAAGGAGACCCAACCAGTCCATTCTGAAGGACATCAGCCCTGGGATTTCTTTGGAAGGAATGATACTGAAGCTGAAACTCCAGTACTTTGGCCACCTCAAGCGAAGAGCTTACTCATTGGAAAAGACTCTGATGCTGGGAGGGACTGGGGGCAGGAGGAGAAGGGGAAGACAGAGGATGAGATAACTGGATGGCATCCAGTTACTTACTGACTCGATGGACATGAGTCTGAGTGAACTCTGGGAGTTGGTGATGGACAGGGAGGCCTGGTGTGCTGTGATTCATGGGGTCACAAAGAGTTGGACACGACTGTCCGACTGAACTGAAGTAAACTGAATTAAAGATATGAATGAAGTGAAAGTGAAGTCGCTCAGTTCTGTCTGACTCTTTGCGACCCTGTGGACTGTAGCCTACCAGTCTCCTCCCTCCATGGGATTCTCCAGGCAAGAATACTGAAGTGGGTTGCCATGTCTTTCTCCAGGGGATCTTCCCGACCCAGGGATCGAACCCCGGTCTCCCGCATTGCAGGCAGTCACTTTAACCTCTGAGCCACCAGGGAAGTCCTAAATATATGAATATGGATATACAAAGCATACATAATTTTTATAATACAAGCAAGTGTTCGTATCCATTTGTACAATGAATGTAAGGTGTAAGGTGTAAGTGTAAGGTGTAAAGTGTCCCAAATTTATATATATAATTTATATATATTTAAATATAATTTATAATTTATATATATAAATATAAACTGGGGACACCTAATGCAAAGAGCTGAATCATTGGAAAAGACCTTGATGCTGGAAAACAGTGAGGGCAGGAGGAAAAGTGGATGACAGAGTATGAGATTGTTGGGTGGCAACATCGACACAAAGGACATGCATTTGAGCAAACTCTGGGAGATAGTGACAGACATGGAAGCTTGACATGCTGTAGTCCATGGGGGTCACAAAAAGTTGGACTGATCAACTAAACAACTCTTTCTTGAAATATGTCTGAAAGTTTGCCCTTTATATCTGCATTTCCTTTACTGCCCTGCATATAGGATCATCTCTAGCATCTTTGATGAGATTGCCAACTGGCCCAATGTCATTGAGAGCTCACATTTCCTTAATCATTTTCTATCAGGGTGATCTGTCTATTGGTGTGAGTGGAGTGTTAAAGCTCCCCACTATTAATGTGTTAGTTGATTCCTCCTTTATCTGTTGTTAGCATTTGCCTTATGTATTGAGCTGTTCTTATGTTGGGTACAAATACATTTTTAATGTATCATCTCCTTGATCATGTAGTGTTCTCCTTATCTTTTCTAATGGTCTGTATTTCAAAATCTACTTTATATGAATTGAGTAGTGCTATTCCCAATTTCTTTTGATTCCCATGTGCATGGATTATTTTTTCCAGCCCCTTACTTTCAGTCTGTATATGTCTCTAGGTCTGAGATGGATCTCTTGTAGACAGTATATAGAGGGGTCTTGTTTTTGGATACATTCAGTGGATCTGTGTCTTTTGCTCTGAGAATTTAATCCATTTACAAGTAAGGTTGTTATTGATATGTATGATCCTATTTTCATTCATTTCATTGTTTCGAGTTTTTTTTTTTTTTTTTTGAGGCTCTTTCTTTCTATTGTTTTTCCTATCTAGATAAGTTCCTTTACTATTTTTTGTAAATCTGGTTTGGTGTTGCTGAATTCTCTTACTTTTTACTTGTGTGTAAAACTTTTGTTTTCTCCTTTGCATCTGAGTGACATCCTTGTTGGATAGAGTAATCTTGGTTCTAGATTTCTTCCTTTCATCACTTTAAGTATATTCTGTCAGTCCCTTCAGATTTTCAGTGTTTCTGGAGAAAGATCAGCTGGTAGCCTCATGGGGATCCCCTTGTATGTTATTTGTTGCATTTTCTTTGTTGCTTTTAATATTTGTTCTTTGTATTTATTTTTCAATAGCTTGATTAATATGTGTCTTGGAATGTCTCTCCTTAGATTTATCCTATATGAGACTTTCTGGGCTTCCTGGACTTGATGGCTATTTCCTCTCCCATTTTAGCAAAGTTTTTGATTGCAATCTTTTCAAATATTTTGTCATGCTCTTTCTGCTCTTCTGCCTCACTGGCTCTACTACTGGTCTCTTCTAGTATGTTTTTAATCCCAGTTTTGGTGCTGTTCATTTTAGATTGTCTATTTTTCATTTCATCTAAGTTAAACATTAAACATTTCTTGTTAAAAATTCCTTGTATCTTCTCAATCTGTGTCTCCAGTCTATCTATGCCTCCATTTCATTTTCAAAATGCTGGATAATCTTTACTATCATTACTCTGAATTCTTTCTTTTTCAGGTAGACTGTCTATTTCCACATTTGTTTGGTCTTGTGTATTTTTACCATGTTCCTTTATCTGCTGCATATTTCTCTGTCTTTTCATTTTGTTTAATTTACTGTGTTTGGGGGTCTTCTTTCTTTAGACTGGAAGGTTATAGTTCCTCTTAATTATGAATATGCCCCCTGTAAGTGGGGTTGGACTAGTCCTTTGTGAAGGTTTTCTGGTTGGGGGGATTTGTGCCTGTTTTCTGGTGGATAGAACTGGATATTGTATCTCTGAAAGATAGTGCCATGCCTAGTAGTTTGTTTTTTTTTTGGGGGGGGTGGAGTGTCATTGGGTTTTCTATATATATGAGCAGTCTGTCTGCTAATGTAAAGAGCTGTGTTCTTGATTTGTTGTTTGGCATTGAGTATCTGGTGCTGGAACTTGCTAGCCTTTGACTGGGGCTTGGTCTTAGTGTTGAGATGGAGGCCTTTGGGAAAGCTTCACCAATTCATGTTCCATGAATTTAGGAGTTATCTGGTGGGTTTGGTTCTCTGATCTCAGGTGTTTAGGCCTGATCTCTCATTGTAGTACCAAGAGCTCACAGTCTATGCAGAACAAAAACCAAAACTCCAAGATTGTTAGTGAAAGCAACACTCAATAGTCTAGAGCACCCAAAGAAACTCATACCCTTACAAAGAAAAAAGAAGTGAAAGAAAAGGGAGACAGGAAAAAATAAAAAAGGACAAAAACAGGAGTGGAAAAAAAAAAACAGAAATACAGTCAATAATAAAACCTATAAGTGAAAATTAATAGTAAATCTAGACTAGCAAGAATACAAAGTCAAAACATGAAAAAAAAAAAAAAAAGGTATAACTAAAGGGTACTGTAAAAATAGGGAAATAAATGAATTTATTTAAAAAATAAGATGTTTAACAAAGGAAAACTAGTTTTAAAAATTAAGAAAATAATACAGAAAATAACATTAGACAAATATTAAGAAAAAAATAAAAAGAATTTTATATAGAGTGGTGTGTCTTCATGTCCACAGTGTGTTCTGTTAAGAGGAGTGTCCTCATGTTACCTCTGTTTTCCACTCCACAGTGTGTTCCAGTCAATCTTCCTACACAGAAAGTCTTCCAGCATTCCTATGAAGGTCTGTGGACCTGAAGTGGGCAGTTAGATGTCAGCTGGTATAACTAAAGGGTACTGTAAAAATAGGGAAATAAATGAATTTATTTAAAAAATAAGATGTTTAACAAAGGAAAACTAGTTTTAAAAATTAAGAAAATAATACAGAAAATAACATTAGACAAATATTAAGAAAAAAATAAAAAGAATTTTATATAGAGTGGTGTGTCTTCATGTCCACAGTGTGTTCTGTTAAGAGGAGTGTCCTCATGTTACCTCTGTTTTCCACTCCACAGTGTGTTCCAGTCAATCTTCCTACACAGAAAGTCTTCCAGCATTCCTATGAAGGTCTGTGGACCTGAAGTGGGCAGTTAGATGTCAGCTCAGACATAGATCTGGCCTTATTTCACCTTGTGCTTGCTCCAAAGTCCACAGTCACCTCTAAGGTTCACAGTTGCCAGGTAATTGTGTGGATTTAGTCTGTTGCACCTGTGGTTTCAGGAGCTTATTTTTCTTCCTCTTCTTTGGTCACACAGCCCCTCAAGTTCTGCTTTGGTTTAGGACCAGCTCTACTTGTAGGCTGTCCTCCTAGTGTCTGTTCCCCACTCAGAAGACAGAGGGCAAAGGCTGACACTTATTAGTTCTCTCTTGGTCTATGAGCTGGGGCAGAGGGAGGGATCCAGTGGCCAGAACTGAGATTTACCAGGGAGTGCCTCCGGCAGTGGAGACCTACCAGATGATGTTAAAGTCTGAGGACGGCTGTGCTTTCTCTCAGATGAATCAGTCCTGGTTCTTGGGTCCCTTGGAAGAACTAATCTGCTATGCTCCCACCAAGGTGTGGGCAGTAATCTGTATCTTCTCACAGCCTGGTGGCAGTTGCCACCTATGGGGTCGGAATTACAGCAGTGTTTTATCTGCTGTCTCAGACACTCTTCCTGGCTTTGGCAGTGGATAGTGGCTTCCCTGATAGCCCAGATGGTAAAGAATCTGCCTGCAATGTAGGAGAAGTGGCTTCGAGCCCTGGGTTGGGAAGATCCCTTGGAGAAGGGAACGGGCTACCAACCCCAGTGTACTGGCCTGGAGAATTCCACAGACTATATAGTCCATGGGGTCGCTGAAAGTGGGGCACAACTGAAAGACTTTCACTCACTCAGTGGCTTACATTTCCTCCTCTGGGATCACAGACTGCAGCCATGTCTAATTCTGCTTCTGGCACTCCATCAGTTTTGCTGGTTTTGGCAGTTACTGACAGGCATACCAACCACTGTCTACCAATGCATGGCATTAGAGTGTCCCTAGGATAAAGAGCTCTTGCCTTCCTGGGATGCCCAGTCTTTTCCCTAGACTTCCTCAGCTATGTCATACTAGCCCCCTCAGAGTATCCTCATAGCAACCAACCCAGGTCCTCTTCTTGAGGTCTGACCCCTGAACCTTGGAACCCAATCCGTACTCTTTGTTGTGTGTGCAGGCATGTGAGACACTTGTTAGTGGAAAGTGATATTCAACAACAATCTCTGGTGAATTCTCTCTGTTTTTGCCTTCTAAGCAGTGGATCCTGTGTTTGCCTCTGAGGTTCTTAAGCTTAAGTTGACCCCACCTATGAAAGGGTTTCCAAATGTGTGGAAGCTTTTCCTCCTTCACGATTCCTTCCCTTAGGCACAGGTCCCTGTCTTAAAACCTTTGTCTCTTTTCTCTAATCTTTATCTTTTGCTTTACCTTATCTTTATCTTTTGCCATTTTTGGAGTCTGTGGATATCTTCTGGTATTCAGAAGTTCTGTGGGAGCTGTTCTGTATGCAGATGAATTTTTAATGTATTTGTGGGGAAGGAGGATATCTTCTTATTCCTCCACCATTCTTATTCCTCCACCATTGGAAGTCCCCTACTCAAAAATTCTTAATATCATATGACTTTTAATCTATTTCCTTGGGACATAAATTACATGCATAATACAAATACTTTTTTTCTTCTTTCACAGATAAGGTCTACTTCACTATTTACTCTGCAATCACTTCATAAATAAATGCATAAACCTTCATGAGCTCAAATATGAATATGTTGATCTAAATGTTATACTGTGTGTCCCAAGTGGCATAGAGATAAAGAATTTGCTTGCCTATGCAAGAGATGCATGAGATGTGGGCTTGATCCTTGGGTTGGGAAGATCTCATGGAGTAGGAAATTGTAAACTTCTCTAGTATTCTTGTTTGGAAAATTCCATGGACAGAGGAGCCTGGCAGGCTATAGTCCATGGGGAAGCAAAGAGTCAGACATAACTGAGTGACTGAACACACAAATGTTATGTGGTAAACACTGATATGTATTGATTATCTCAGACTTCATTTCAGTTAATGTCTTTAAAATCTTTCAACCACTTTGATTCTTCAGAGAATAAAATAACAAATTCTTCTTATTAAATGTCTTGAATAATATGCTCATTAAAAAAAATAAACACACACTTATGCTCCATCTCTCCATCCATCAAAGGCAAGTCACATGATACATTTTTTTAAATAAAATGATTAATGAATAAATTATTCCTTCTCTATTCTTTTACCAAATCCTAAACTCATTTTAGAATAGTACATTTCAAAAACATCTAGATACAGTTAACATCAGGTTAAGCCCTATTCTGAAAGCTTCTTTGCACTTTCAGGTCAACTTTTATTAATAGTACTTTTAAGACGTATATATTTTAGTATTCAAATTCATTTTAAGGTAACAGATCTACAGAACAGTAAATTTAATCAAGTATGTAACGACTTATGCTAGCAATTTCAGAGGTTTCCAAATTGCTTAGTTTTTTTTTTTTTTCTCTCTCTCTTTTCATTTTCTCTTCTTTCAATGATATCTAAGGCTTCAGGTGCATGACACAGCTCCACATCCTCCTCTGATCCACAATAGTTAGTACTGAGCTTTTCCTTTACATCTTTGTCATCATCACATCATCATTATTGCTCACAGGAGCAGAAGGCTAACTCAGGGGCAGATACACTCTTCAGAACAACTTTGAGATAGCTACAGATATCATCTTCTTTTGAGAAAATGAAGAGCCTTAGACAATCTCTAAGACAATTTTTTTTAAAGAAAAAATATAGAATTGAAACCAGGAAGCCTTCAGGTGGGACTCTCCTATAAATAGTGTTTGAAATGCATGTGTTTCATGGTGTTAGCTCACCAAAATATTCAATAACCTCTGTGTGTATTCAAGATATGCTAACATTAATAAACTGAAAAGCAACAAATGTATCTTGGGATAGAAGCTCTGGACATAACTTTATTCAATGTACCTTTAACTCTGCCCAGGGAAGAGATTACCAATATGGGTAAACATAATTAGCCAAACATGTCAACAAGTGGATAATCATTTTCCTTTCTCTGAGTTTATACACTTTCTTTGTGGGAAAGTCATCCTTACTCAACCATCTTAGTAGCTTACTCTAATAAAAAAGGTAAACATTTTTATCAGTGTATACATTTGTATTTTTCTTGTAATTTACCATTTTGTATTCTTTAGAATAGTAATGTATTTGACTAAAACCTGACCTGCTTCTTGATAAACCTGTATGCAGGTCAGGAGGCAACAGTTAGAACTGGACATGGAACAACAGATGGTTCCAAATAGGAAAAGGAGTATGTCAAGACTGTATATTGTCACCCTGCTTATATATGCAGAGTACATCATGAGGAACGCTGGGCTGGAAGAAACAGAAGCTGGAATCAAGATTGCCAGGAGAAATATCAATAACCTCTAATATGCAGATGACACCACCCTTATGGATGAAAGTGAAGAGGAACTAAAAAGCCTCTTAATGAAAGTGAAAGAGGAGAGTGAAAAAGTTGGCTTAAAGCTCAGCATTCATAAAATGAAGATCATGGCATCTGGTCCCATAACTTCACGTGAAATAGATGGGAAAACAGTGGAAACAGTGTCAGACTTTATTTTGTGGGGCTCCAAAATCACTGCGGATGGTGATCGGAGCCATGAAATTAAAAGACGCTTACCCCTCAGAAGAAAAGTTATGACCAACCTAGATAGCATCTTGAAAAGCACAGACATTACTTTACCAACAAGTGTCCATCTAGTCAAGGCTATGATTCTTCCAGTGGTCATGTATGGATGTGAGAGCTGGAATGTGAAGAAGGCTGAGTGCCAAAGAATTAATGCTTTTGAACTGTGGTGTTGGAGAAGACTCTTGAGAGTCCCTTGGACTGCAAGGAGGTCCAACCAGTCCATCCTAAAGGAGATCAGTCCTGGGTGTTCATAGGAAAGACATGTTAAAGCTGAAACTCCAGAACTTTGGCCACCTCATGCAAATAGTTGACTCGTTGAAAAACACTCTGATGCTGGGAGGGATTGGAGGCAGGAGGAGACGGGGATGACAGAAGATGAGATGGCTGGATGGCGTCACTGACTCGATGGGCATGAGATTAGTGACCTCCGGTAGTTGGTGGTGGCCAGGGAGACCTAGTGGGATTCATGGGATCACAAAGAGTTGGACACGACTGAGTGACTGAACTGAACTGAATAGTTATTATAAACATTGGCAAACAAATTAATTAATTAATTAAAACATTGGCTATGTTTTCCATGTTGCACAATATAACCTTGTAGCATATATTATACATAATTTTTTCCCTCTACTCATTAGTAACCACTAGTTCTTTCTCTAAATTTCTGAGTATGCTTCTGTTTCATTATATTCACTAGTTTTTTTTGTTTTTTTTAGTTGTTTGTTTGTTTGTTTTTCAGATCCCACCTAAAAGTGACATTATGCAGAATGTGTCTTTCTCTGTTTGACTTATTTTGTTTGGCTTAATATCCTCCAAAAGTCTATTCATATTTTGCAAATGGCACCATTTCATTCTTTTTTATGGCTGAATGGTATTCTATGGTGTATGTTTGAATGCTTATTTTATTTTCCATTTATTTTATCCATTCATCTACTGAAGGACACTTAGGTTGCTTCCATGTCTTGACAATTATAGATAATGCTGCTATGAACATTGGAGTGTACATGTCTTCTTGACTTATTTTTTTATTATTATTTTTCCAGTTATATACCCAGGAGTAAAATTGATAAGTTATATGGTAGCTCTACTTTTAACTTTTTGAGAAACCTCTCTACTGTTTTACACAGTTGCTGCATCAATACACATGATTACCAACAGTGTAAATGTAATATAGGAGTATTGTTTCTATAATAAGAAGCAGGAAATAGAGATCATGCAGCCCTAAACATTTGGACAAGATGAGCTAAACTGTTTCCATAAGACCTAATTCTGCTGCCTAAAATTAAATACCTGGATAGTGCTCTGTTTATTCTCAGTGTGGTACCTTCATAACCTGGGCTTATCTGAAAGATCCTTCAACTTTTAAAACTAAATGCTACCCAACAAAAGCAACCTCATACTAAATGAGTTACCTGAGAGTGTATACCTATAATCTGATGGATATTCTTTTTACATAGATGACCTAAATGTTCTATATTTAATACACATAATATATAGCAATGATGATTTTTCATAAGATATATTCAGTAATTGGTTCCTCGCTTTATAATTTCCACTCAAAATGTCAAATATTTATTTATAAGCCTTTGATATAGTAAAGATTCTTCCAATCAAGGCTTCATAACTACATTAAATATCTTGGATGACTAAAACACACTGCATAATGAGAAACATTCAGTATTTACTCTAACTCCTATAAATATCTCTAATAAGTTGTATGGTTATATTAGAAGTTGTAGAAATGGAATATTAGTTTTAGTTTATTCAACTGAAATTCCAAGTTAACACTTTTCAAGGGTAGCTGATAAGAGTGGTGTCCAAGAGGCCCAGCTTTGACATGACCAGCAGCATCATAAGAGCTAACTAGTAGTACCCCACTGTTCTAAACACTGTGCTTGACAGGGCTCCACTCCCATTCTCCTCCACACATGATCTTCTCCATAAGAAAAAGAATCCTCATGCCTAAGGCTCTATAGCCATCTGGACCGTATGTGCCTCTTTCAAGAGCACTGTTTGGATAGTCAGACCCTGAAAACGTCAATTAAAATGGTACAGAGCCAACCTCCAGGACCTACATTAGCATGGTTTCATTCTCAATGTGTAACTTATGAGGTGGACGGTGCTGCCAGTTTATCCAAATCTAAGCCTGAGTGAGGATGGGGCCAGGTGGCCAGGAGATGTTTCTCACCCAACATCATGGATAGAGCTTGATAAACAGGCTAATGTGTCAATAATGATGTGCAAAAATTCCCTCATGAGTGGTAACAGCCTGGGGTGAATTGAGGAAAGACCATCAGTCCAGGTCAGGAGCTGTCTCTTTTCTAACCATTTTTGTTCAGAACTCAGAAGAATATAAGAATACTGTATTTGATTCCTATTTTTCAGGTTATTATGAGGATATGCTTCTCTAATTAGGTTGAAACATGTTTCATTATTGATTTACATTCTTTAGACATTAGACATATGGCATAGGACACTGTATTTCTATTATCACACAGCTACAAATATATTTAGAGCAGAATAAGGGATTTATGATTTACATTCTTCTCTGTTAGAGGAGGTCATCAAGGTATCATGACAGCTAGTTGGCCTGAGAGCTGGACCCAGGCCATCAGAGGCTGCTCACCCCTTCCACTCTGCTTGGAATGTATCTTCTACCCATTATTCCCACATTAAAATATAGCCTTGTGAGAGTAAAGATGAGAAGTTGCATACTACATGTAGTTTTTGATAAAGAATATCAGAAAAAATATGTTAACATACTAAATCAGAGGAGTGATGAAAGGATCAAAAATTAAAAACCTATTTGCTTAATGTCTAAACCAAAAATTTTTTTTATTTTACTTTAAAATTGATTTTAAATGATTTTAAAATGAATTTTAATAATTTTAATAAAAGGTGGTCTACTAAGATTGTCAACAATTAGGTCACTTGCTTCTTGTAGATACTAATGACAAGTAAGAGTACATTGTTCAGATGGCACATTGCACTACCGAATACAACTGTGTTGTAACTCTTGAGGGAAGATTGTTTTAAATCTCAGTTTAGGTGGTGATCTGAATATAGGTGAAAATGCCCTCTAGACAGAAAGGTATTGAAAAGCTTTCACAAGATTCCCCATGGGCGGAGGGCGGGGTAGGGGGGGCTGACGGTGGCGGGCAGACAGAGAAACTGTTTTTGGGACTCCATGAACTGTGACTTGTCAGGCTCCTCTTTCCATGGAATTTTCCACACAAGAATAATGGAGTGGATTGCCATGACCTCCTCCAGGGAATATTCCTGACCCAGGGATTGAGCCCTCGACTCAGGTCTCTTCCTGCATTGGCAGACAGATTCTTTACCACTAGAGCCATCTGGTAAGCCCAATTACCTCTTGGTAGTTGGGAAAAACAAATCAAAGTTTTTAATGAAATGAAGGAAAGAAAATTAACATAGTTGACAACTTACTATTCTCAATGTAATTTCTTTAATATGTTACATTTACCATTTCAGTAAAATGCAAACCCTGCTAAAGAAAAAATGAGACTTTTAAAAGATATCTGTACCATACATATTTAGAGCCACTTAGAATCATCTCTAGTTTTTTTTTTTTTTTTACAGTTAAAGCACAGGGCTTCATTTATTTTGCTCACAATTATATGCTTTGAAATAAGTGCCAAAGCACAATTCAAGTGATAATAATCATTGAAGGAATTAATATTAAGCCAAGTTAGCATATCACATTGCAGTTTAATAAGTTATACTGATAATCTACATTCTGATTTGCCAAGGAAAAGTAAGTGTTATTTGAATTCAGTCTATTTCAAATTTTGTCTCCAATTAGACACCAGATGCAGTCTCTTTCCTACATTAATGGCTTCCATTTGCAACTAGATTTCAATCAACTGCTCATTCTAATATCAAAATCTCATTTGTTGATGAATGTTGTTACAGTTAAGAATTAGATGTTAAGAACAGTGTAGGAAAAATAATTGAGAATGTTTCCATCAAACAGTGACATGTAAGGGAAGGAAATTTTTCTAATATTTAAAATGTGACCAATCCTCCTCAGATACCTCAGACTGAGAGGCAAGGTAGTACTTTGTCTTCATACATGAGGAAATTGTCATTTATAAATGTAAATTGTCATACATACATCTAGTTAAGTGGCAGGGTTAAATTCAACTCTTATGTAACTTTAAGTCCAGGACTGTTCAACTTTACAATTTTGCATAATATTTCTCCATGATATTTATTTTATTTTATTTTGCTTTACAGTACTGTATTGGTTTTGCCATACATTGACATGAATCAGCCACGGGTGTACATGAGTTTCCAATCCTGAACTCCCCTCCCACCTCACACCCCATATCATCTCTCTGGATCATCCCCGTGTAGCAGCCCTAAGCATCCTGTATCCTGTATCGAACATAGACTGGCGATTTGTTTCTTACCTGATAGTATACATATTTCAATGCCATTCTCCCAAATCATCCTACCCTCTCTGTCTCCCACAGAACCTAAAAGTTAATCTTTTCCCCAATTTTTGTGTATATTTTTAGTTTTGATGCAGCTTTTAATGATTATTTTCTATTCATGTTTACTGCAAAATATAGACGATATCCGACATGATGTACAGTGCATTCTTGAACCAATCTTATATCCAAAAGTTTATACTTCCCACTTCTTCACCTTATATTGCCCCTCTGCTTGCACTGGTAGCCACTAGTTTGCTTTCTGTATCTGAGGGTCTGCTGCTTTTGTGTCATATTCACTAGTATGTTGTAATTTTTAGATTCCACATAAACGTGATATCATACAGTATTTATTTTTTTTTGTTTGTTTGTTTTACTTATTTCTTTTGGTTCAAAGTACTCCAAGCCCATCTATGTTGCTGCAAATGTCAAAACTGATTTTATTTTTTATGGCTAAGTTGTATTTCTTTGTGTGTATATGTGTGTGCATGTGTGTGTGTATAATCAGTTCAGTTTACTCACTCAGTCATGTCCAACAATTTGCAACATGAAATGCAGCATGCCAGGCTTCCCTGTCCCTCACCAACTCCTGGAGCTTGCTTAAACTCATGTCTATCAAGTTAGTGATGCCATCCAATCATCTCACCACCCTTTGTCCAATTCTCCTCCTGCCTTCAATCTTTCCCAGCATCAGGGCCTTTCCAATCAGTTAGTTCTTTGTATCAGGTGGCCTGAGTATGGAGCCTCAGGATTGGTCCTTCCAATGAATATCCAGGACTGATTTCGTTTAGGATTGACTGGTTTGAACTCCATGCAGTCCAAGGGACTCTCAAGAGTCTTCTCCAACACCACAGTTCAAAAGTGTCAATTATTTTGTGCTCATCTTTCTTTATAATCCAACTTTCACATCCATATATGACTACTGGAAAAACCATAGCTTTGACTAGATGGACTTTTGTTGGCAAAGTAATATCTCTGCTTTTTTAATGTGCTGTCTAGATTGGTCATAGCTTTTCTTCCAAGGAATATCTTTTGATTTCATGGCTGCAGTCACCATCTGCAGTGATTTTTGGAGCCAAGAAAATAAAGTATGTCACTGTTGCCAATTTTTCCCCATATATTTGCTATGAAGTGATGGGACCAAGTGTCATGATTTTTGCTTTTTGAATATTGAGTTTTTTAAAAAATTATTATATTTTATTATTTACTATTATTTTATTTTATTTCCTTTTTTTAAATACTTTATTCTACATTACAATACTGTATTTGTTTTGCCATACATTGACATGAATCAGTCACAGATGTACACGATCTCCCAATGCCAAAGCCCCCTCCCACCTCCCACCCCATATCATCTCCCTGGATCATCCCGTGCACCAGCCCCAAGCATCCTGTATCCTGTATTGAACATAGACTGGTGCTTCGTTTCTTACATGATAGTATACATGTTTCAACGCAATTCTCCCAAATCATCCCACCCTCTCCCTCTCTCTCAGAGTCCAAAAGTCCGTTCTGTGTCTCTTCTGTTGTCTCACATAGAGGGTCATCATTACTATCTTTAAGCCAGGTGTTTCATTGTCTTACATTTTCATGAAGAGGCTCTTTAGTTCCTCTTGACTTTCTGCCATAAGGGTGGTGTCATCTGCATATCTGAGGTTATTAATATTTTTTCCTGACAACTTTGATTCCAGTTTGTGCTTCATCCAGCCTGGAATTTCACATGATGCATTATGCATGTAAGCTAAATAAACAGGGTGACAACATACAGCCTTGACATACTCCTTTCCTAATTTGGAACCAGTCCATTGTTCCATGTCTGTTTCTAATTGCTGCTTCTTGACCTGTATATAGACTTTCAGGAGGCAGATAAAATGGTCTGATATTCCCATCTCAAAGAATTTTCCACAGTTTGTTGTGATTCACACAATCAAAGCCTTTGGCATAATCGATAAAGCAGATGTAGATTTATTTTCTGGTATTCTCTTGCTTTTTCAATAATACAACGGTTGTTGGCAATTTGTTCTCTGGTTCTTCTGCCTTCTCTAAATCCAGTTTGAACATCTGGACTTTCTTGGTTTATGTACTGTTAATCCTTCATTGGAGAATTTTGAGCATTACTTTGCTAGTGTGTGAGATGAGTTCAATTGTGAGATAGATTGAACATTCTTTGGGTTTGCCTGTCTTTGAGATTGGAATGAAAACATATTTTCCAGTCCTGTGGCCACTGCTGCATTTCCCAAATTTGCTGGCATATTGAGTGTAACACTTTAACAGCATCATATTTTAGGATTCTAAAGAGCTCAGCTGGAATCCATCACCTCCACTAGCTTTGTTCATAGTGATTCTTCCTAAGGCCCAGTTAACTTTGCACTCTGGGGTGTCTGATTCTAGGTGACTGACCACATCATCATGGTTATATGGGTCATTAAAATTTTTTTTTCATATAATTCTGCGTATTCTTGCCACCTCGTCTCAATATCTTTTGCTTCCATTAGATCCATACTATTTCTGTCCTTTATTGTGCCCATCTTTGTATGAAATATTCCCTTTATATCTACTTTTCTTGAAGAGATCTCTAGTGTTTCCCATTCTATTGTTTGCCTCAATTTCTTTGCACTGATCACTTAGGAAGGCTTTCTTATTTCTCCTTGCTATTCTTTGAAACTCTGCATTCAGGTGGCTATATCTTTCCTTTTTTTTTTTTTTCCTCTTGCCTTTAGCTTCTCTTTTTTCTCAGCCATTTGTAAGGCCTCCTCAGTCAACTGTTTTCTCTTTCTGCATTTCTTTTTCTTAGGAATGTTTTTGATCATGGCCTCCTGTACAGTAATATGAAGTCCGTCCATAGTTCTTCAGGCACTATATCTATCAGATCTAATCCCTTTCTTCTATTTGTCACATTCACTGCATAATCATATGGGATTTGATCTAGATCATACCTGAGAGGTCTAGTGATTTCAATAATTTCTTCAATTTAAGCCTGAATTTTGCAATAAGGTGTTCATGATCTGAGACACAGTCAACTCTATCTTAGTTTTACTGACTGTATAGACTTTCTCCATCTTCAGCTCAAAGAGCATAATTAATCTGATTTTGGCATTGATTATCTGATAATGTCCATGTGTAGAGTCTTCACCTGTGTTATGTACATACTACATCATCTTTATCCATTTATCTGTTTTTGAACACTTAAGTTTCTTCCATGTAAATAATGTGTTTATGAACAATAGGATACATATATCTTTTTGAATTAGTATACATATATATGCACACTAATCTACACTATATATATACATATATATAGTATTGGAATTGGAATTCCTGTGTCATATGTGCTTCCCTGGTGGAAGTTAAAGAATCTGTCTGCGATGCAGGAGACCCATGGTTGATCGCTGAGTCAGTGAGATTCCCTGGAGAAGGGAATGAATACCTACTCCACTATTCTTGCTTGAAAAATTCCATGGACAGAAAAAAACTGACAAGCTACAGTCCATGAGGTTGCAAAGAGTCAGATATGACTGAGCAACTAACACTTACACAAACAAACACACAGACACTACTATTTAGTTATTATTATTATTTGCAAAACCTCCATACTGTTTTCCATTGTGGCTACACCAATTTACATTCCCGCAAGCAGTGCACAACAGTTCTCTTTTCTCCATGTTCTTGCTAACATTTGTTATTTGTGCTCTTTTCAGTTATATACATTTTGATAGTGAAGTGATATCTCATTGTGGATTTTATTTTCATTTTCCTGATAATTGGCAATATCAGGCACCTTTTCAAGTGGCTGTTGACAATCTACATTTCCTCTTTGAAACTATCTATTCAATTTATTGTCCATTTTTTATCAGGCTTTTTATTTTATGTTGAGTTACATGAGCTGCTTACATATGCAGAGATTTAGCCATAAGATTAAATCTTAGATCTAATCATAAGATTATAGAGTGCTTATGAATATGTTCATCTTACCACCATGTGAGTAGCATTCCCCTCCTATACAGTCAGTGACAGTTTCAAGGTGTAGACTGTCTGAGGAGGAATTCTTAGAGAAGCCCAATGATTACATGGGAGATAAAAAGAAGGACACTAAAAGAATAAATAAATAAATAAAGCATCTGAGCTATAGCAAATATTGAACAGTGAGCAATTGCTATCAAGATTAATATAAAGCCTTATACTAAACACATACTCGTCAGTTACTTTTATCCATTACATTATATCTGACTTTAAAGAAAATTTGCACAGTAGGCTAAAAGAAAAGCTGTGTAAAGAGACAAGATAAGCATCAGAACCAGTCTCAGGTGGTCTCAGTCAGAAGTGACTTGAAGCAAGATTGCAGTTCTCCTGATCAGAGACTAAAATCAGGCTGCAGCAATGAGAGTCCAGAACCCTTGCCATTAGACCACCAGGGACAGGTGGCAATGACAAGACTCTGGCCCACCAGCTTTGTAGAAATGAATTTCTGCATAGAGATGGAAAGTAGTGAAACAAGTATAGTGCTTATGAGTGCAGTGTGTGGATAGACATATTGGTGGGCTCAGAAGGAGAATTGTGCCCTCATAGTAGTGAATAGCTTATATGGGGCATTTCTTCTGGGTTTCCTTTGACCAGTCATCACACTTTGCCTGGTTCTAAGTCCATATTTGCTTTATCTAAGGATCCTCCTATGTGTGCATTCATATCTGTTACACAAGATGGATTCTAGTGAAGAGGGTTGTGGATAGTTGGCATAATTTACTGTGGGGTGGTATCGCTCCCTTTTTGGCCTCTAAGAAGCCTTCCTCTCTGTGTGTAGTCAGGGAGGTGGGCTTGACCTCAAGAATGAGGAATGTGTGGTCTTATTTCTCTTACCTTGTACTCATCTTGGAGTATCTACCCATTGAGAATGGGATTGAATTTATCCACAGGAGTCCATCTATTTTCTCCCTTAAGATGAGACTCAGATAAGACAGACTTTGGAATTCTCCAGCAGGAAATTTAAAGTAACTATAATTAATATTGTGCTAATGAAAAATATAGGCACCAGGAAGAACAGAGGAATAATGTAAGCAGAGAGACAGAAATTATAAGAAAAATCCAGAGAAATAGTTTCAGATTAACAACCCTGGAATTAAGAATTCAAGAAAAAGGAATTCCTTTGATGTTCATCACTAGGATGGATAAGACTGAGAAAAGGATAAACATACTTGAAAATATGTGGCTAGAATCTTCCCAAAGTCAGATGCAAAGAAAGAACAAAAATAATGAATAAAATAGAATATACATAAACTATGGGACGTCATGAACACATAATCAGAATGACCAAAGAAGAAGAGTTTTGGGCAGAATAAATACTGGCTAAGAAATTATTCAAGTTAATAAAAGATAATAAACAACAGACCTAGGTAGCTCACAAGACATCAAATCACATAAATAAATAACTTTGATAAAGGGCATAAAATAATTTAAACAGATTATACTAATTTTTATGATAAGTAAAGTGGGAGAATATATCCTGATTCCTAGTCAGATCCAATGAATGTGAACTGGGATGTGATCGGGTTGGCTGTTTTGTTGTTTTTCAGTCGCTGCTGTGTCTGACTCTTTTATGACTCTTTTGTAGCCCACTAGGCTCCTCCATCTATAAGGTTTCACAGGCAAAAATACTATAATTGGTTGATATTTCCTTCAGGAAATCTTCCTGACCCAGGGATGGAACCTGTGTCTCCTGCATTGGAAGATGGATTATTTACCACTGAGCCACCAGGGAACCCAAAGTCAACTCTAATTTGATCTATATATAGATTTTTATTTTTGTAGAAATTTCTATATTGGAATATAATTGACTCACAATGTTATATCAGTTTCAGGTGTACAGCAAAGTGATTTAATTATACATACTCTTATATCTATGTTTTTCAGGTTCTTTTCCCTGCATAAGTTATTGCAGAGTAATAAGTAGAGTTCCTTATGATATGCAGTAGGTCTTTGTTGATTATTTTACATATAGTAGTGTGCATATGCCAAAACTAAAGTCTCAATTCATCCCTCCTCACCACGTTTCCCTCTTGGTAACCACAAGTATAAGGTTTGTTTTATTTGGTCAGCTAATAAGAAGGAAATATATTACAATGAAAATGAAAAAGAGAAAATTATCTTAAAATTAGTTTTAATTAATATAAGTATTTAAAATATAAAATGCAAGTAAATCATCAATAAAGCATTTTTATTTTGCATGCATGTTTTAATCTCATTGTTATCACAAAGAATGAAAAGGAGAATCAATTGCTCTCAGTATCCACAGAAGTTCTGTAGTAAAACATATCTTTATTTTCAATTTCACCAATGGAAAATTTTAATTTGCCAATTTATTTTCATGTTAGCAAGTTATGCTGAAAGAAAACCAAGGCAAACACATCTGAAATCCTTCTTGGGAGAGTTATATAGTGGTCTAAAACAATTACGGGATTGGAGTAATGACCTTCCATACAGTCAGTGATGTGAGTGTAACTTTACAGTTCGATCTCTGCACCCAGGATTCTTCCATACCCATGGTTAGTGTGGTAATGTAGTACTTATGAGGAACATGTGTATACCTGTGGCAGATTCACGCTGCTGTATGGCAAACCCAATACAATACTGTAAAGTAATTAACTTCCAATTAAAATAAATAAATTTATATCTTTAAAAAATAAAATAAAACTAAAAAACTAGTATTTTATTAATAAACACTAATAATAGTAATAAAATAATATACTGACTTATTAAGAAATATTGTATTACTAGAAAGCCATGTACATTGGATCTGCACACTTCAGACCCATGCTGTTCAAAAGTCATTGCATTTCTCTTCCTTTAACACTTAGTGCCAACTCATCCTTACAGACAGAACGCACATAAATACTTGATGTTTTAGATCAAAATCTTTATTTCATCCAAGTGAAGATTAAAAAAGAAAACATTATTTTTCTTAGAACACAATAGGGAGAAATTGGCTTAGTGATTATCTTCAGGAATTCCTGGTACTGCATTAATAGCTGTGATAATTCAAGAAAAAATAAAGCTTTGTTTTTGAGGAAATAATGTTTGAATCATCATCTGTTTTCTTTTTCTTTGTTTTTAATTATCTTGCTTTCCCTTTTTAAAAATTTTATTATTATTTTAATATAAATTTATTTACTTTAATAGGAGGTTAATTACTTTACAATAATGTATTGGTTTTGCTATACATCAACTTGAATCCACAACAGTTATACACGTGTTCCCCATCCTGAAACCCCTCCCTTCCCCCTCCCCATACCATCCCTCTGGGTCGGCCCAGTGCACCAGCCCCAAACATCCAGTATCATGCATTGAACCTGGACTGGTGATTCGTTTCATATGTGATGAACATAGATGCAAAAATCCTTAAAAAAATTCTAGCAGTTAGAATCCAACAACACATTAAAAAGATCATACACCGTGACCAAGTGGGCTTTATTCCAGGGATGCAAGGATTCTTCAATATCCACAAATCAATCAATGTAATACACAAATTAAAAAATAAAAGCCATATGATTATCTCAATAGATGCAGAGAAAGCCTTTGGCAAAATTCAATATTCATTTATGATAAAAACTCTCCAGAAAGCAGGAATAGAAGGAACATACCTCAACATATATGACAAGCCCACAGCAAACATTATCCTCAATGGTGAAAAATTGAAAGCATTTCTCCTAAAGTCAGGAACAACACAAGAGTGCCCACTTTTACCATTACTATTCAACATAGTTTTGGAAGTTTGGGCCACAGCAATCAGAGCAGAAAAATAAATAAAATGAATCCAAATTGGAAAACAAGAAATAAAACTCTCACTGTTTGCTTTCCCTCTGAAAAACAAGTACAAGTAGTAATTCCCATCTGTACCAATTAAAAATACCAAGATGAATAGGAAATTAAACATTATCAACTAAAGTGCTCCCTGGTCTATTTCTTCTCTGGGAATCTGGAACCTGCATATTCTTCCTCCAGGAAGCCTGATCTTATCTCTTGCAATGGAGTATTTCTGACACTCAGTAATTTGAAGCTTTCTATTATCAATCAAAAGAGTTTCTACTGCCTATTGAAGTGAGGTTTGTACCATATATTTAGAACAGTTAATGCTAGTAATTAGAATAATACTGATAAAACCTTTGTCACATGTAGATAGGCAAGTCTAGAGACACTTATCTGACAGGGTATATTGTCTATACAGGGCTTCCCAGGTGGTAATAGTGGTAAAGAACACCTGCCATTGAAGGAGACATAAGAGAAATAGAGTTCCTTCCATGGGTTGGGAAGATCTCATGAGGGAGGGCATGGCAACCCACTCCTTCATTCTTGCCTGGAGAATCCCATGGACAGAGGAGCGTGGTAGACTATAGTTCATAGGGTTTCAAAGAGTGAGACACAACTGAAGTGACCTAGCAAACACTCATTGTCCATGCAACTTTTAATTTTTATGTATAGACTATTTGGGTTCTAAAACTGACACTGATGTCACAAACAGGAGAGAAATAAAATTATTACAGAAGTATATAATTAATTAGTAATAAAATTTAATTATTTATTGGAGAGTAAATCAATGTAAGTAGCTTGTGACCATTTTCATACTGTCACACACATAGCAGATAACTGGGTATAATCAATAGAGAGCTAATCCTATAGCCCCAAATAAATGACTCATTTCATAAATATGTATGTGCTTAATAAACCAGGTAGGCATGAATTCCTTCAGAACAAGTTAGAAATGTACTACATTGTTCCATTTGTAAATTTTTAAAGAATCAAAAACATTACTTTGTGTAGGATATAATGATATTGATATCACTCTGATCATATATTTTTTTATTATAATGTT
>SJYG01000245.1:2611157-2680276 GCA_006410535.1 Litocranius walleri | reverse complement strand
TATATTTTTTTATTATACTGTTTACAGATAATCTGATTTATATAATTGTCAGCAGATCTGCATAAGACATATTAAAAGAAATCTTTCAGATTGAAAGAAGGTAATTTTGAAAAATAATTCAGATCTATTTGATAGGGATTGCATTGAATTTGTAGATCCCTTTGGCTAGTATACGCATTTTGATAATATTGATTCTTCCAATCCAAGAACATGATATATCTCTCCATCTGTTTGAGTCATCTTTCTTACTTACAGCTTTCTACATACAGGTCTTTTATCTTTTAAGTATGTTGATACCTAGTTATTTTATTATTCTTGTTGAAATGGTGAATAAGATTATTTCCTTAATTTCTCTTTCTGATTTTTCCTTGTTAGCATATGTATAAAATAGACAGCCAGTGAGAAGCTGTATGCAGGTCAGTAAGCAACAGTTAGAACTGGACACGGAACACTATAGACTGGTTCCAGATTAAAAAAAGGAGTACATCAAGGCTTCTTTATTGTCACCATGCTTCTTTAATTTATATGTAGAGTATATCATGAGAAATGCTAGGCTGGATGAAGCACAAGCTGGAATCAAGATTGCCAGGATAAATATCAATAACCTCAGATATGCAGATGACACCACCTTTATGGCAGAAAGTGAAGCAGAACTAAAAAGCCTCTTGATGAAAATGAAAGAGAAGAGTGAAAAGTTGGCTTAAAGCTCAAAATTCAGAAAACTAATATCATGGCATCTGGCCCCATCACTTCATGGCAAATAGATGGGGAAACAGTAGAAACAGTGGCAGACTTTATTCTCTTGGGCTCCAAAATCACTGCAGATGGTGATTGCAGCCATAAAATTAAAAGACGCTTACTCCTTGGAAAAAAATTATGACCAACCTAGAGAGCATATTAAAAAGCAGAGACATTACTTTGCCAACAAATGTCCATCTCGTCAAGGCTATGGTTTTTGTAGTCATATGGATGTGAGAGTTGGACTACAAAGAAAGCTGAGCGCCAAGGAATTGATGTTTTGAACTGTGGTGTTGGAGAAGACTCTTGAGAGTGCCTTGGACTGCCAGGAGATCAAACCAGTCCATCCTAAAGGAAATCAATCCTGAATGTTCATTGGAAGGACTGATGTTGTAGCTGAAACTCCAATCCTTTGACCCAATGATATGAAGAACTGAGTCATTTGAAAAGACCCTGATGCTGGGAAAGATAGAAAGTAGGAGAAGGGGACAACAGTGGATAAGATGGTTGGATGGCATCACCAACTCAATAGGCATGAGTCTGAGTAAGTTCCAGGCTTCTTTGCCCATCACCAGTTTCTGGAGCTTACTCAAACTCATGTTCATCAGGTCGGCGATGACATCCTGTCATCTCATCCTCTGTTGTCCCCTTCTCCTTCCTTCAAGGGTCTTTCCAGTAAGACAGCTCTATACATCAGGTAGCCACAGAATTGGAGATCGAGCTTCAGAATCATTCCTTCCAAAGAACGTGTGCTCAGTTACTTCAGTCGTATCCGACTTTCTGTGACCCCACGGACCATGGCCCACCAGGCTCCTCTGTCCATGGGATTCTCCGGGCAAGAACACTGGAGTGGGTTGCCATTTCCAATGAATACTCAGGACTGATTTCCTTTAGGATTGACTGTATTCATCTTGCAGTCCAAGGCACTCTCAACAGTCTTCTCCAACACCACAGTTCAAAAATGCTAATTATTTGGTGCTCAGCTTTCCTTATAGTCCAACTCTCACATCCACACATGACTACTAGAAAAACCGTACTTTGATTAGATGGACCTTTGCTGGCAAAGTAATATCTCTGTTTTATAATATGCTGTCTAGTTTGGTCATAGCTTTTCTTCCAAGAAGCAATTATATTTTAATTTCATGACTGCAGTCACCATCTTCAGTGATTTTGGAGCCAAAGAAATAAAGTCTCACATCATTTTCATTGTTTCTCCATCTATTTGCCATAAAGTGATGGGACCAGATGCCACGAGCTTAGTTTTCTGGATGTTCAGCTTTAAGCCAGTTTTTTCACTCTCCTCTTTCATTTTCATTAAGAGGCTCTTTAGCTCTTCTTCACTTTCTGCCATAAGGGTAGTGTCATCTGCATATCTGAGGTTATTGATATTTTTTCCAGTAATTTTGATTTCAGCATGTGCTTCTTCCAGCTCAGCATTTCTCATCATGTACTCTGCATATAGGTTAAAAAAGCAGGGTGACACTATGTCACCATGTCTAGTCCTAATTCTTGCTTCTTAACCAGCATAGATGTTTCTCAGGAGGAAGGTAAAGTGGCCTGGTACTCCCATCTCTTTAATAATTTCCCACAGTTTGTTGTGATTCACACAGTCAAAGGCTTTGGAATAATCAATAAAGAAGGAGAAGATTTCTTTTGCAACTCTCTTGCTTTTTTGATGATACAATGGCTGTTCACAATTTGATCTCTGGTTTCTCTACCTTTTTAAAATCCAGCTTGAACATCTGGAATTCATCATTCAGTTACTGTTGAAGGCTGGCTTGGAGAATTTTAAGCCTTATTTACTAGCTTGTGAGATGAGTGCAATTGTGTGATAATTTAAACATTATTTGTCATTGTCTTTCTTTAATATTGGAATGAATACTGACATTTTCCAGTACAGTGTCCACTGCTGAGTTTTCAAAATTTGCTGGCACATTGACTACAGCACTTAAACATCATCATCTTTTAGCATCTGAAATAGCTCAAGTGGAATTCCATCACCTCCACTAGCTTTCTTCATAGTGATGCTTCCTAAGGCCCACTTAACATCTCATCCCAGGATGTCTGGGGTCTGGGTGAGTGAACACAGCATTGTGGTTATCTGGCTCATGAAGATCTTTTTTGTCATTCTTCTGTGTATTCTTGCCTTTTTTCTTAATATATTTTGCTTCTGTTAGGTCCCTACCATTTCTGTCCTTTATTTTGCTCATGTTTGCATGAAATGTTCCCTTGGTGACTCTAATATACTTGAAGAGATCTCTAGTCTTTCTCACTCTGTTGATTTCATCTATTTCTTTGCATTGATAGATAAAATGATATATTAATCAAAATTATATTGTGATAAGTGGATATATATTTTAATTAGTAGAGAATGCGACTGCTGCAGGGAAATATAATCAGATATATACATTTGACCCTTAAACAACATAGACTTGCACCACATGGATCCACTGATATATAGGGTTTGAGTAATAGTAAAATCAAGTTCTACATGATCCAAAGTTCATTGAATTCATAAATGGGGAATCAGGGATACAGAGGCACTGCAGATTAAGAGGACAATTAAAACTTGTGCAGTTAATACTTCTTTCTTTAACTGTACAGAGGGTCAGCACACCAAAATCCCATATTCTACAAAAGTCAACTGTAGTTATATTTATTAGTTCAGTTCAATCACTCAGTTGTATCCAGCTCTTTGTGATTCCTTTGACTAGAGCATGCCAGGCTTCCCTATCCATTACCAACTCCCAGACATTGCTCAGACTGATATCCACTGAGACAGTGATCCATCCAACCATCTCATCCTCTGTCATCCTCTTCTCCTCCTGCCTTCAATCTTGCCCAACATCAGGGGCCGGCTTTTACATTTATAGATATTACCCAGCATCAGGGTTTTCTACAGTTACATTTTTAGGGAAAATGAAAGTAAATGATTAAAGAAATTTATTGATTAAAAAAACTTTATTGAAAAATAAGCTGGAAAGGAGAAATAATAACAAATGATGTGCATACCATTATTCTGTTTTGTACATAAAGATCAATATATTAAGTGCATTTAAGAAACTTGCCTAAGATTACATAGCTATCTTGTATAAGCTCTATGATTAAAACACAGACTTGATGAACTCCAAGTATTTCCCATCCCTAAATGATATTGCCTAAATTTTAAAAGTACAATCATGAAAGAAAAATAACACAGTTTTGATGGGGGTGTGTATTACAATATAAGTACTTCTGCTATCAAAAAAATTATTGAAACAAATTTCTAGATCAATTTTATTTAAAAAGCAATTTTTTGTACTTTTCTTCATTTTATTTTCTTTTCCTTCCTACTTAATGATTTTAACTAGAAAAGCAGACACTCAAAAAGTAGTATAAAGTTATATAACTATAAACCAATGTAAAAGATGAATTGTAATAATAAAACCATATACTCCAAAAAGTTTAGATAGGAGAGACAAAAATGAGAGAAACAAGTAGAAAAATATCAATACTGTAACCAATTCTAATCATATACTTAACTCCATTAAACATAAAATGAATAAGTATGTGAAATTAGAGGGAGAAAATTTTCAGAATGAATTAAAATATACAAAATCCAAATCCATGATGTCTTTAATATTTTCATTTTAAATATAAGGTCACTGGCAGCTTATAAGTAAAATGATAGGAGTAAGAGTGGTACTGGAAAAAAAATGAGAAAAATTATTTAAACATAATATCACTAGATACTTCATTTAACTTTGGAGTATTCTAAGTCTATGCCCCAACAACTGTTGCCAAAGAACTTGAAGTTGAATGGTTCTGTGAAGAACAGCAAGACCTTCTAGAAATAACACCAAAAAAAAAAAAAAAAAAAGGTCCTTTTCATCATAAGAGACTGGCATACAAAAGTAGAAAGTCAGTGGATATCTGGAGCAACAGTCAAGTTTGGCCTTGGAGTACAAAAGGAAGCAGAACAAAAGCTAATAAAGTTTTCTCAAGAGAATACACTGGTCATGGCAAACACTGTCTTCCAACAGCACAATAGAGGACTCTACACATGGACATCAACAGATGGTCAATACAAAAATCAGATCGGTTATATTCTTTGCAGCTGAAAATGGAGAAGATCTACACAGTTTGCAAAAATAAGACCTGAAGCAGACTGTAGCACAGCTCATCAGCTCCTTATTGCAAAATTTATACTTGAATTGAAGAAAGTAAAGAAAATCATTAGGCCATTCAGATATGACCTAAATTACATCCTTTATGATTATACAGAGAAAGTGACAGATAGATTCAAGGGACTAGATCTGGTGGACAGAATGTCTGAAGAAATATGGATGGGAGTTTTTAACATTGTACAGGAGGTGGTGAATAAGACCATACTCAAGAAAAAGAAATGCAAGAAGGCAAAGTGGTTGCCTGAGGAGGCCTTACAAATAGCTGAAAATATAAGAAAATCTACAGGCAAAGGAGAAACATATACCCAAGTGAATGCAGCATTCCAGAGAATAGCAAGGAGCAGTAAGAAAGCAATGGAAGCAAACAATAGAATTGGAAAAGATAGAGATGTCTGCAAGAAAATTAGAGATACCAAGGGAACAAACATTGAACACAAAGATGAAAGAAATAAATGTTAGGTCTTTGTAAAAGCACCTAACAAATGCAAAGAGATTAAGTAAAGGTTGCAAGAATACACTGAAAAACTGTACCAAAAAAAAAAAAAAAAAGTCTTAATGACCCAGATAATCACAATGGCGTGGTCACTCACCTAGAATCAGATATCCTGGAGTGGGAAGTCAGATGGATTTTAAGAAGTATACTATGAACAAAGCCAACAGTGGTGATAGAATTCCAGCTGAGCTATTTAAAATTCTAAAAGATGATGCTGTTAAAGTGTTTCATGCAATATGCCAGCTAATTTGGAAAACACAACAGTATCCATGACTGGAGAAGATCATTTTTTATTCCAAAGCCAAAGAAAGGCAATGACAAAGGTTGTTCAAACTACCATACATTTATGCTCATTTCACAGGCTAACAAAATTATGCTCAAAAGCCTTCAAGCTAGTCTTCAACAGTCTGTCAGTCAAGAACTTCCAGATGTGTAAATAAAAAAAGAAAAAGAAAAGGCGGAGGAACCAGAGATTAAATTGGATCATAGAACAAACAAGGTATTAAAAAAAAAAAAAAACTACTTATGTTTCATTGCCTATGCTAAAGCCTTTGACTGTGTGTATCACAACAAACTGTAGAAAATTTTTTAAGAGATGGGAATACCAGACCAACTTACCTGTCCCCTGAGAAACCTGTATGCAGGGAAAGAAGTAACAGTTAGAACCAGACATGGAACAACAGACTGAATCAAAATCAGTAAAGAAGTATGTCAAAGCTGTATTTTGTGACTCTGTTTATTTATCTTATATGCAGATTACATCATGTGGAATGTCTAGCTGGATAATCAAAATTTCTGGGAGAAATAACAATCTCAGATACTCAAATGATATCACTCTAATGGCAGAAAGTGAAGAGTAATAAAAGAGCCTCTTGATGAAGGTTAAGAGGAGAGTGAAAAAGCTGACTTAAAACTCATCATTCAGGAAACTAAGATTATGGCATCCAGTCCCATTACTTCATGTCAACTGGATGGGGAAAATATGTGAACAGTGAGAGATTTTATTTTCTTGGGCTCCAAAATCTCTGTGGAAGTTGACTGAAGCTATAAAATTAAAACATGCTTGTTCCTTGGAAGAAAAGTTATTAAAAACCTAGACAGCATGTTAAAAAATCAAAGACAATACTTTCCTGACAAAGGTCAGTATACTCAAAGACATGTTTTTGTTGTTGTTGTCGTTTGTTTGTTTTTTAGGTTGTCATGTATGGATGTGAGAATTAAACCATAATGAAGACTAAGCACTGAAGAATTGATATTTTTAAACTGTGGTGCTTGAAAAGACTCTTGAAAATCCCTTGGACCACAAGGAGATCAAACTAGTCAAACTTTAAGGAAATCAACACTGGATATTTTTTGGAAGAACTGATGCTGAAGCTGAAGCTCCAATACTTTGGCCACCTGATGTAAAGTCTCAACTTATTGTAAAAGGCCCTGATGCTGGGCAAGATTGAGGGCAAGAAGAGAAATGGATGACAGAGAACGAGATGGTTGGATCACCAACTCAATCGCCATGAATTTGAGCAAACTCTGGGAGATACTGAAGAACAAGGAAGCCTGACTTGCTGCCATTCATGGGGTCACAGAGTCAAACATGACTTAATGACTGACTGAAGAGGTTAAGTGGGACATTGCAAAGTTAACAAAATGTCAAATTTTCAAAAAGACATAATTTTAAAGTAGATGTACCTAAAAGAATTTCAAAACCGTGAAACAAAAATTCAAAAATACAGGAACAAATAGATAAGATTTCCAAAATTTTTGAATATTTTAAACATTATCTTTTATTGACATAATACATTACATTTAATGAATAGAGAAAGGATAGAAAAAAAGAAGGAATATCTGGTTTCCAGGCATGACAGAATTTGTATTACAATTGCCTTCCTACCAGCGGTAACTATATGAATGAATAAAATATATGTGGCAAAGTGTTTAGTCCTGATAAATGGACATTATAAGATGGCAGTCTTTGATAGGAGATAAATTCACAGTATGAATCTTATTGTTTGTGTCCCCATGTATGAACAAATTGCCAAACCAGAATGTTGTTATTATATTGAGATAAAGAATCTGAGATAAGAATTTGGGCCACTAAAGCAGTTTGGACACTTGGAGATAGGGCACTTAGAAAAGAAATAGAGTGTAGAGTGAAGCCTAAGAAGCTTGCATATGGCTTCCCATAATTTCTTGGTTGAGGATTGAGGCAGATCATGATAATATGATGTTTACAGAATGGCATCTATTGTAAGGTTGTGAGCAGAAAAGACTAAATGGCAATCGTTCTCACAAATCATTTAATACTGGCCTTGTCAGAATGAATAAAACATATTATTGTCCAGCTTATTGACCTGAGACATGAGCAAGATTACATTTGTGAAAGAGGACTTCCTTAGAGAGAGGGAAAAACAAAACAAAACAAAAAAAAAACTTACTCTAGATACGCCCTTGTGAAGTTCAGAACCAAAGCTCAATAATATCTAAAAGGGATTCAGCATCTCTAGATTGATAAATACCATGCTAGAAGATCTTAAGAAATCATTGAACTTTCAACAAATCTTCCGTAACTAACCATTGAATCCAATTTATAAAGGTCCAAGCGAATTAAGCAATAATTGAACTACCTGACAGAAACATAACACTTATCTATGTAACACAATATGAAGCCTCTAAAATTTACCACCCATACGTCCAGCAGTCAACAACAACACATTTTGCTAGACATGTAAAATAACAGTAAAATATTATCCAAAAGTAAAGAGAAAAGATAGTAAATACAGATTGATCTCAAAAGACCTGGGAAATTGAATTTAGTGCACACAAAAATTTTAAGGTAGCTATTATAAATATATTTAAAGGGAAGCATATCCTCATGAGTAAAAATACCAGGATTTTCAGTAAGAAAAAGAAGCCATTTTTAAAATTTAAATTTATTTATTTTAATTGGAGGCTAATTACTTTACAATATTATATTGATTCTGCTACACAAGAAGCTATTTTTTAAAAGTGGAAATTTAGCAATTATAAAATAAAATAACTGAAATGAAAATATTTTTTGTTATTTAGAAAATATATCAATAATTGTACAATTGGGACAAACAAAATTATACTATATGTTTATTATATTTGTAATATAGGGAAAATGAAAGAAAAGTTGAGAGTGGGAAAAAGGGAAGTGAGGATTCTGAAGTCAGATATGGAAAGTGAGAATGTTACCTGCTTTATATATTTAACTTCTAACTTCCTTTATGTATCGAATACTAATTTCAAATAAATAACCAAAGCATTTCCCTTACTGAAATTGTTAACTCCCTTGGCCAATTTTATTCTACTCCAAAGCTAGGGAAAATTTCAGATAAATCCATCTGTCTTCCTTTATTGTACCCACTCTGAGTTATTAAACATAAAGAGGAGATATCACATAATTAAATATTTAGAGTGAAAGTGAAAGTCACTCAGTCATGTCTGACTCTTTGCGATTGCATGGACTATCCATGGAATTCTCCAGGACAGATTACTGGAGTGGGTAGCTTTTCTCTTCTCCAGATTTCCCTAACCCAAGGATTGAACTCAGGTCTCACACATTGCAGGTGGATTCTTTACCAGCTGAGCCACAAGGGAAGCCCTGAAGACTGCAGTGAATAGACTATCCCTTCTCCAGGGGCTCTTCCCAACCCAGGAATCAACCCGGGGTTCTCCTGCATTGCAGGTGGATTCTTTACCAACTGACCTATCAGTTCAGTTCATTTCAATCACTCAGTCTTTAAGACTCCATTAACCACAGCACGCCAGGCCTCCCTGTCCATCACCAACTCCCGGAGTCCATCCAAACCCATGTCTATTGAGTCAATGATGCCATCCAACCATCTCGTGCTCTGTCGTTCGCGTCTCCTACTGCCCTCCATCTTTCCCAGCTTCAGGGAAGCCCAATAATTAGAGTAAATATATCTAATTGTCATATCAGAGTAAATATATTTAGTATCAGTCCAACTATCAACATTACTCATTTAATCTAGGTTTACATATAGAATTCAGGATCTATATTCTTTAAAACTCTTTCAGTTTAATCTCCTTAAATATCAGAATTTGCTCAGCTCACTTTCACCTACTGAAAACCATAACATGGTTAATCTTGCTTCATTCAGCCACTCATTTGTAACCTCATTTGCCAAATGTCCTCATTCTCAGCCTCTTGTGAGGCATACATCTTATAATTTCCCTTTCACACAGTATTTTAATCCTTCTGTATTGAATCTTTCAAATCAGCATTAAATATGCTTCAACAACTCCTTTTAAAAATTCAAATCTCATGCTCTATCATAATTCTTCCTAACTCCCTTGATAGAGAGTTTTTACTGTTTCTTCTTTCGGATATAACATTTCTACATCTGTACCATTGAAATTTGAGGATAAGACACTTCATTCCAATAGGCTTCTCTTGCTAAAATTACCAGTGGCCTGTGTTTTAACATGTCTTTAAATAATACTTCATATCATTGATTATTTCATGCTATTCTTTTAATTATCTTCTCCTTGTTTTATATTTTTTATCCTTCACTATATCCTTATTAGTCTACATTTTTATTTTTAATTTAGTCTCAAGAATTTGTATTTTTCTTCTCATTCAGTTATTAAGTGATTTCACTTACTCCCATGTAGGCAACAAGATATTCTGATGTATTCCAAATCTAGATTTTTTCAACCAAGTTTCTGAACCTGGATACCTATTTGAACTACAGACATCAAAATTTATGATAATGTCATCATGCCTAAGGCTGAAAATATTAGTGTCTCCTCAGACAGCTTTCTTCTCTTATGATCCTTTTTTGTGAACATCTACTGCAAAACATTTACCCAACTAGAAACTTCATCATCATCCTTGAAATTCTGTCTTTCTATCTATCTAATAGTTGAATTACCAACCAATTTTTGAATCTTGTGAATTTTCTGGATATGTGGACCACTTTTTTTCCATTTTTCATGTCTTATCTTAGAATCTCATCATTTCATTATGATTGTTATGGTATTTGTTTAATCTTCAGTCTTATATCCAGATGGTATATACCACAGGTTGTATGCATTGTGTAAATCACAAAATTAATGGCATCTCTACTTAATTAAAATACTTCAATAGCTAACTATTTCATTGCTGTTAAGATAAATATAAAACAAATTTTTTTTAAAAAAAAGCCTTTTTAATATGGCTTTGTTATTGGTGTAAGAAATTTCCAATCTTGATTGAGGTATTTTGAAAGAAATTTTGTTAAATGCTATAGGGATAAAGATGGATAACTATATTAATTGAGCAATTGATGTAAAAATTGTCTCAAAATTTTAGTAACTTAAATATAAAAACGTATTTCTTCTTAGTATTATTTCTATAATATATTTCTGTGAGAGGCAGTGGAAAGCACATTTCTGAAGAGTCATTTAAAGATCCAGGAGTCCCTCCCATCTCCATCACATGATATCCAAATTGTTCTGGAGATCATCACTCCAAGACAGAAAATTATTATTGACAGTGTGATGGTCACTTCTAGAAATATAACATATTGATTCAATATTTTAGATCTAAGCCAATGTCTGAACTTTTGTGAAATGAGGTGTAGCTATATGCCTGCCAGGAAGTTGTAAGTTTGATAATATGAGTAGATTCTGTTCATGCTGTGTGAGAAATGGACGTGCCCCATGATAGATGCTTTAATTACTAAATCAGAACACATGCCCACTTGATCCAATTATTGTCAGTTAATCATAACCAAACTCTTCTAGAATTAGTCTTATCCCCTTTTTTTTCTTCTTTCTATGTTAAGCACTTATATGCTGGCTCAATCTGTCCTTGACCGCTGTCATCTATCCACTCTGAGGATGAGGCCAAAAGAATCACAGATTTGTAGCACCTAATATCATTTCATTTGAGCCAAGAAATTCCTACCCTTGCCTGGAGAGTTCCATGGATGGAGGAGCCTGGTAGGCTGCAGTCCATGGGGTCACTAGGAATGAGACACGACTGAGTGACTTCACTTTCACTTTTCACTTTCCTGCATTGGAGAAGGAAATGGTAAACTACTCCAGTGTTCTTGCCTGGAGAATCCCAGGGACGGGGGCGCCTGGTGGGCTGCCGGCTATGAGGTTACACAGAGTCAGACACAACTGAAGTGACTTAACAGCAGCAGCAGCAGAGTTCTTATCTCAAGAGAGTCTGGTTTCTTTAAGCCAGTCTAGTCAGGCCTATAACTTGCAGGTAAAACAGTCTTAACAGATGTGTCTACCATCCAGGATCTTGTAATTTAGTATTTCTTTTGTTCCTAGTCATATTAATTTGTCTGTTACTGTTCTACATATTTTCTGTTAAGATAAAGAGCACAATATGGTAGATATAATAAATATTTATTTATATGTTAAAACAATGTGTATGTGTTTGCTGTGAGCAACAAGAAGGCTGAAATTGTGTGATTCTTATAAAGTTTAGGTTTTTAAAATTGTATTCTGTATTTTCTGTGATTATTAACTTGGAAGTTTAGTAAATGAATTTTAAGAAATTAGTGACTTAAATATAAAAGATAATTTTTCTAATGTATTCTAAATGTTATTTAATATCTTTTTATTTATAAGAAAACATTTTTTATTTGCTAACTCTTTAAAGTTCATACTCCTCAATATGTGTTTCTACCTATTTATTGGTAGAGGGAGATATACATGTACTATACATTTTTTTTTCTATACATGATGACACAAAATTAAATGTGAGTCTTTAACTTCTCACCCAGGAAGCCTAAATTATGTTTTTAAAATAACTTTTTACTCTCCAGTATTTAGAGTGATACAGGATAGTACAATCTCAGAATCATGGTCTTCAATTTTACTATTTTATGATATCTAAATAGTTTCCAATAGTTGGAATTAAAGATGTATACCCTGACATGATGATTACAGGCATGGCTCACTTTTTACATGGATAGTCCCTCTCTTTAAATATGTAAGCAAATAAATATATTAAAAAGCAGATATATGTTAGTTAGCCAAAAAAAAAAAAAAAAAAGAAAAAAAAATCAAAATTATAGCTTTAAGGCATTAACCAAACTGAAAGTGTACATAAAATAAGTTGGAAAATGTGAAGTCCTTGTTTTGAATTATGGTTTGGGCTAATACTTTAAGATATTTACCTAAGTCTAGATTTAAATGAACACAAAATACTTTTTCCTCATATTGTTAAAAAAGTAAATTAGGCAACTGTGGGACATCTAGTGAAGCCAAGATTCAACTGGATCATGTATTTGAAACACAAGGGAATCTCATACACAAACAAAAACCCATACATCTGTCAAACGCATCTTCAACCACATTAAAATCCTGTTTTCTAGTATTTGGATGACAGCTTTTAAAGACATAGTCTTAACATACTTCTTCAACTTGAAACTTAATGAAACTAATGTTTATCAAGATAGATAATACCTACTTTATTCCTGTTCAAGGTACTGTAAAAGCTGACAACTTTGAAATGATTGATGACTTTTTTTTTTTTTTTTTGGTCAAAGAAAAGCTGAGCTGGAAGAAAATCCTTAGTATTCTAACTACTTGTGGCACTGTTTTGTTTCTTAACAACTTATAGATTTTTATGAATTTTGTGAAGAGAAAATATCACACATTGTGGTGTCCCATTTTGCCCTGCATTGCATGTATTGGTCTCTGACACTATAACATGATTCTGAAATTTTTTTCAAGTGCCCTGAAGCTGAATCTGTGAGTAAAACCTTGAGTCATCATCTTTTCAAACTGAATTGTAAAAAAATAAGGCAAAAATACAAAAGTTCCAAATTATATAATATTCATTGATTTGACAATGCATGAAATAATGTTTTAAATTCAGCAGAATTATCACTTTTTTATAAATGAAATGGCCACTCTACAAACAATTTAAAAATTAAGAGTAAATCCATATTGTGGTAATGGAGTTCTATCGATGCATGTGTGAGTTAGAGCCCTTAAAATTCAGTCTTGCAAGTTCACAATTATGAATATTGCTTTGATTAAGTTAGCACTCAATAGTAAGACACTTGAGAAAAACAGCTATGTAAATTCTCCCATTTAATTCATCTGCAAGTACATATCTGCAGAACCCTGAAAACCCTGAAGAAATTTGTTGAATATTATTTTCTACAGATGACCTTAAAATTAAAACATGGATTTATAATCCTTTCCTTACTGACATAGACAGCAAATCAATGATGCAAACCTTGCCAAAAACGACCTCACTGACTTTAAGGACAAAATGAATGATGCTTCATAAATTTCACTCAACAAGTCTTAGAGAATTTTGTTGTTCCTTGATACAAACTCATCTTCTTTTATCAAAGTGAGCTATGAGAGTCTTTTATTTATTTATTTTTTTAAATTATTTTTCTATATTATCTTTTGATTCAGGGTTTCAGCACTTATTGTCATAAAGAATGACAAGTGAAAAATTGATTGGGAATCAAATACAGCAGTTTGCTTTACAAAAGACTACTCAATAATTTAAATCTATTTTTGAGACAAACAAAACATTTTATTTAGTTTTTATTTTATTTTGATGCCATCAAGTTTTATTTTTTAATATAAATTTATTTTAGTTGGAGGTTAATCACTTTCCAATATTTTATTGGTTTCGCCATATATCAACATGAATCTGCCACAGATATACACGTGTTCCCCATCTTGAAACCCCCTGCCTCCTTCCTCCCCATACCATCCCTCTGGGTTGTCTCCATGCACCAGCCCCAAGCATCCTCTATCACACATCGAACCTGGAATGGCAATTCATTTCATTTATGATATTATACATGTTTCAATGCCATTCTCCCAAATCATCTCATCCTCGTCCTCTCCCAAAGAGTCCAAAAGACTGTTCTATATACATTTGTGTCTCTTTTGCTATCTCAGTTCAGTTCAGTTGCTCAGTTGTATCCGACTCTTTGCGACCCCATGAATCGCAGCACGCCAGGCCTCCCTGTCCATCACCATCTCTCGGAGTTCACTAAGACTCACTTCCATCGAGTCCAAGATGCCATCCAGCCATCTCATCCTCGGTCATCCCCTTCTCTTTCTGCCCCAATCCCTTCCAGCATCAGAGTCTTTTCCAATGAGTCAACTCTTCGCATGAGTTGGCCAAAGTACTGGAGTTTCAGCTTTAGTATCATTCCTTCCAAAGAAATCCCAGGATTGATCACTTTCAGAATGGACTGGTTGGATCTCCTTACAGTCCAAGGGACTCTAAAAAGTCTTCTCCAACACCACAGTTCAAAAGCATCAATTCTTCGGCGCTCAGCCTTCTTCAAAGTCCAACTCTCACATCCATACATGATCACAGCAAAAAACCATAGCCTTGACTAGACGAACCTTAGTCGGCAAAGTAATGTCTCTGCTTTTGAATATACTATCTAGGTTAGTCATAACGTTTCTTCCAAGGAGTAAGCGTCTTCTAATTTCATGTCTGCAAGCACCATCTGCAGCGATTTTGGAGCCCCCCAAAATAAAGTCTGACACTGTTTCCACTGTTTTCCCATCTATTTCCCATGAAGTGATGGGACTGGATGTCATGATCATGGTTTTCTGAATGTTGAGCTTTAAGCAAGATTTTCACTCTCCTCTTTCACTTTCATCAAGAGGTTTTCAGCTCCTCTTCACTTTCTGCCATAAGGGTGGTGTCATCTGCATATCTGAGGTCATTGATATTTCTCCTGGCAATCATGATTCCAGCTTGTGTTTCTTCCAATCCAGCGTTTCTCATGATGTACTCTGCATAGAAGTTAAAGAAGCAGGATGCCAATATACAGCCTTGACATACTCCTTTTCCTATTTGGAACCAGTCTGTTGTTACATGTCCAGTTCTAACTGTTGCTTCCTGACCTGAATATAGGATTCTCAAGAGGTAGATTAGGTTGTCTGGTATTCCCATCTCTTGAAGAACGTTCCACAGTTTATTGTGATCCACACAGTCAAAGGCTTTGGCATAGTCAATAAAGCAGAAATAGATGATTTTTCTGGAACTCTTGCTTTTTCCATGATCTAGCTGATGTTGGCAATTTCATCTCTGGTTCCTCTGCCTTTTCTAAAACAAGCTTGAACATCAGGAAGTTCATGGTTCACATATTGCTGAAGCCTGGCTTGGAGAATTTTGAGCATTACTTTACTAGCATGTGAGATGAGTGCAATTGTGCGGTAGTTTGAGCATTCTTTGGCATTGCCTTTCTTTGGGATTGGAATGAAAACTGACCTTTTCCAGTCCTGTGGCCACTGCTGAGTTTTCCAAATTTGCTGGCATATTGAGTGCAGCACTTTCACAGCATCATCTTTCAGGATTTGAAACAGCTCAACTGGAATTCCATCACCTTCACTAGCTTTGTTCATAGCGAATATTTCCAAGGCCCACTTGACTTCACATTCCAAGATATCTGGCTCTAGATTAGTGATCACACTATTGTAATTATTTGGGTCATGAAGATCTTTTCTGTACAGTTCTTCTGTGTATTCTTGCCACCTCTTCTTAATATCTTCTGCTTCTGTTAGGTCCATACCATTTCTGTCCTTTATCGAGCCCATCTTTGCATGAAATGTTCCCTTGGTATCTCTGATTTTCTTGAAGAGATCTCTAGTCTTTCCCATTCTGTTGTTTTCCTCTATTTCTTTGCATTGATCACTGAAGAAGGCTTTCTTATCTCTTCTTGCTATTCTTTGGAATTCTGCATTCAGATGCTTATATCTTTCCTTTTCTCCTTTGCTTTTCACCTCTCTTCTTTTCACAGCTATTTGTAAGGCCTCTCCAGACAGCCATTTTGCTTTTTTGCATTTCTTTTCCATGGGGATGGTCTTGATCCCTGTCTCCCATACAGTGTCATGAACCTCATTCCATAGTTCTTCAGGCATTCTATCTATCAAATCTAGGCCCTTAAATCTATTTCTCACTTCCACTGTATAGTCATAAGGGATTTGATTTAGGTCATACCTGAATGGTCTAGTGGTTTTCCCTACTTTCTTCATTTTAAGTCTGAATTTGGCAATAAGGAGTTCATGATCTGATCCACAGTCAGCTCCTGGCCTTGTTTTTGTTGACTGTATAGAGCTTCTCCATTTTTGGCTGCATAGAATATAATCAATCTCATTTTGGTGTTGACCATCTGGTGATGTCCATGTGTAGAGTCATCTCTTATGTTGCTGGAAGAGGGTGTTTGCTATGACCAGTGCATTTTCTTGGCAAAACTCTATTAGTCTTTGCCCTGCTTCATTCTGTATTCCAAGGCCAAATTTGCTTGTTACTCCAGGTTTTTCTTGACTTCCTACTTTAGTACTCCAGTCCCTTATAATGAAAAGGACATCTTTTTGGGGTGTTAGTTTTAAAAGGTCATGTAGGTCTTCATAAAACCTTTCAACTGCAGCTTCTTCAGCATTACTGGGCATAGACTTGGATAACTGTGATAATGGATGGTTTTCCTTGGAAATGAACAGAGATCATTCTGTCGTTTTTAAGATTGAGACTCTTTTGTTGACCATGATGGCTACTCCATTTCTTCTGAGGGCTTCCTGCCTGCAGTAGTAGATATAATGGTCATCTGAGTTAAATTCACCCATTCCAGTCCATTTTAGTTCCCTGATTCCTAGAATGTCAACGTTCACTCTTGCCATGTCTTGTTTGATTACTTCCAATTTGCCTTGATTCATGGAACTGACATTCCAGGTTCCTATGCAATATTGCTCTCTATAGCATCGGATCTTGCTTCTATCACCAGGCACATGCTCAACTGGGTATTGCTTTTGTTTTGGGTCCATCCCTTTATTCTTTCTGAAGTTATTTCTCCACTGATCTCCAGTAGCATATTGGGCACCGAATGACCTGGGGAGTTTCTCTTTTGGTATCCTATTATTTTGCCTTTTCATACTGTTCATGGGGTTCTCAAGGCAAGAATACTGAAGTGGTTTTCCATTCCCTTCTCCAGTAGACCATGTTCTGTCAGCCCTCTCCACTATGACCTGCCCATCTTGGTTTGCCCCACAGGCATGGCTTGGTTTCACTGACTTAGACAGGGCTGTGGTCCTAGTGTTATTAGATTGACTAGTTTTCTGTGAGTGTGGTTTCAGTGTGTCTGCCCTCTGATGCCCTCTTGCAACACCTACCATCTTACTTGGCTTTCTCTTGCCTTGAGTGTGGGGTATCTCTTCATGACTGCTCCAGCAAAGCACAGCCACTGTTCCTTAATTTGGACGAGGTATATCTCCTTACCATCACTGTTCCTGACCTTCAGTGTGAAATAGCTCCTCTGTTATTACCAGTTTTTTTTTTTTTAATTCCATATATATGTTAGTATACTATATTGGTATTTTTCTCTCTGGCTCACTTCACTCTGTACAATCGGCTCCAGTTTCATCCACCTCATTAGAACTGATTCAAATGTATTCTTTCTAATGGTTGAGTAATACTCCATTGTGTATATGTACCACAGCTTTCTTATCCATTGGTCTGCTGATGGACATCTAGGTTGCTTCCATGTCTTGGCTCTTATAAACAGTGCTGAGATGAATATTGGGGTACACGAGTCTTTTTCAATTCTGGTTTCCTTGGTATCTATGCCCAGCAGTGTGATTGCTGAGTCCTAAGGCAATTCTATTTCCAGTTTTTTAAGGAGTCTTCACACTGTTCTCCATAGTGGCTGTACTTGTTGCATTCACACCAACAGTGTAAGAGGGTTCCCTTTTCTCCACACCCTCTCCAGCATTTATTGCTTGTAGACTTTTGGATCACAGCCATTCTGACTGATGTGAAATGGTACCTCATTGTGGTTTTGATTTTCATTTATCTGATAATGAGTGATGTTGATCATCTTTTCATGTTTGTTAGCCATCTGTATTACTTCTTTGGAGAAATGTGTATTTAGTTCGTTGGCCCATTTTTTGATTGGGTCATTTATTTTTCTGGAATTGAGCTGCAGGAGTTGCTTGTATATTTTTGAGATTAGTTGTTTGTCAGTTGCTTCATTTGCTATTATTTTCTCCCATTCCGAAGGCTGTCTTTTCACCTTGCTTATAGTTTCCTTTGTTTTGCAGAAGCTGTTAAGTTTAATTAGGTCCCATTTGTTTATTTTTGCTTTTATTTCCAATATTTTGAGAGGTGGGTCATGGAGGAGCCTGCTGTGATATATGTCAGAGAGTGTTTTGCCTATGTTCTCCTCTAGGATTTTTATATTTTCTGCTCTTACATTTAGATCTTTAATCCATTTTGAATTTATTTTTGAGTAAATTTGACTTTTAATTTTATATGCAAAATTTGCTTTTTTTTTCTTGAAAGTAGAAGGTATTTAATGGTCTTCCTCAACAGTTTCAAAATCTTTTGAATGTTCCTTATTACACCTAGCCTTAAACAAAAAATAATGCTTCATAGGATTTGCTTTCTTGAAATTCTCCCAAAGTGGAATTTGGCTATTTAATCAAAATCTATATATAGTCATATATGTGGGAAGTATAATTTCCATCTTCACTTCCCTAAGCAGTGTCTTTTTGAGACTATTGCTCCTTGTCTTAAAAAAATAAAATAAAATAAAGAAAAAGAAAGACAGAAAGAAAAGAACATCCTTGCCCTTTAAGTTTCCTGTAACTTGTTTATAAATTCTGACCCTTACCTCTTTTCTCATGACTTTGGCAACTGCTTTAAACCTGATAGAGCTTCCCTCATAGGTTAGTAGCAAAAAGTCTGCCTGCAATGCAGTAGACCCTAGTTTGATTCCTGGGTCAGGAAGATCCCCTGGGAAAGGAATAGACTACCTGTTCCAGTATTCTTGGGCTTCCCTTGTGGCTCAGCTGGTAAAAGGTCTGCCTGCAATGCTGGAGATCTGGTTCAATTCCTGGGTTACTCACTCCAATATTCTGGTCTGGAGAATTCCATAGACTGGATAGTCCATGACATCCCTAAAAATCAGACAATACTGAGTGGCCTTCATTTTCATGAATAAATTTTAAATAGCATTCTGCTTTTGTAAATGAATCATCTGAAAGCCTGTCCTCTTGGTTTCTTTGCCTCTACTTGCCAAAGAACATATAGTTCATTGTTTCAAGAACATTTTTCTTTGCCACACCATAGACTTTATAATTAGCCTAAACTCTTTCTATCTTTGTGTTTCAGCTGGTAAAGAATCCACCTGTAATGCAGGAGACCTGGATTCTATCCTTGGGTTGGGAAGATCTCCTGGAGAAAGGAAAGGCTACACACTCTAGTAGTCTGGCCTACAGAATTAAATGGACAGTATAGTAAAGTCCATGAAGTCACAGAATCAGACATGATGAAGCAACTTACACTTCACTTCTATCTTTAAATCGGAATTTCATCTATTTAATTCCTGACCATTCCTATACTACAAATTTCCATTTATTGAACACTTAGAATACAGGCATTGAATTAAGCTAATTAAAAAAAAAAAAAGTAAGATAAGCATAAACATACCTCATTCAGTTCAGTTCAGTTCAGTTCAGTCACTCAGTCGTGTCTGACTCTTTGCGACCCCATGAATCATAGCACGCCAGGCTGCCCTGTCCATCACCAACTCCCGGAGTTCACTCAGATTCATGTCCATCGAGTCAGTGATGCCATCCAGCCATCTCATCCTTTGTCATCCCCTTCTCCTCCTGCCCCCAATTCCTCCCAGCCTCAGAGTCTTTCCCAATGAGTCAACTCTTCACGTGAGGTGCCAAAGTACTGGAGTTTCAGCTTTAGCATCATTCCTTCCAAAGAAATCCCAGGGCTGATCTCCTTCAGAATGTACTGGTTGGATCTCCTTGCAGTCCAAGGGACTCTCAAGAGTCTTCTCCAACACCACAGTTCAAAAGCATCAATTCTTTGGCGCTCAGCCTTCTTCACAGTCCAACTCTCACATCCATACATGACCATAGGAAAAACCATAGCCTTGACTAGACAGACCTTAGTCAGCAAACTAATGTCTCTGCTTTTGAATATGCTATCTAGGTTGGTCATAACTTTTCTTCCAAGGAGTATGCGTCTTTTAATTTCATGGCTGCAAACACCAACAGCAGTAATTTTAAAGGCCCCCAAAATAAAGTTTGACACTGCTTCCATTGTTTCCCCATCTGTTTCCCATGAAATGATGTTACCAAATGCCATGATCTTCATTTTCTGAATGTTGAGGTTTAAGCCAACTTTTTCACTCTCCTCTTTCACTTTCATCAAGAGGCTTTTTAGCTCCTCTTAACTTTCTGCCATAGAGTGGTGTCATCTGCATATTTGTTGTCGATATTTCTCCCGGCAATCTTGATTCCAGCTTGTGTTTCTTCCAGTCCAGTGTTTCTCATGATGTACTCTACATATAAATTAAATAAAGAGGGTGACAATATACAGCCTTGACGTACTCCTTTTCTTATTTGAAACCAGTTTGTTGTTCCATATCCAGGTGCTTCCTGGCCTGCATACAGATTTCTCAAGAGGCAGGTCAGGTGGTCTGGTATTCCCATCTCTTTCAGAATTTTCCACAGTTTATTGTAATCCACACAGTCAAAGGCTTTGGCATAGTCAATAAAGCAGAAATAGATGTATTTTTGGAACTCTCTTTTTTTTTATTTTTCCATGATACAGCAGATGTTGGCGATTTGATCTCTGGTTCCTCTGCCTTTTCTAAAACAAGCTTGAACATCTGGAAGTTCACAGTTCACGTATTTTTGAAGTCTGGCTTGAAGAATTTTGAGCATTACTTTACTAGCATGTAAGATGAATGCAACTGTGCAGTAGTTAGAGCATTCTTTGGCATTGCTTTTCTTTGGGACTGGGATGAAAACTGGCCGTTTCCAGTCCTGTGGCCACTGCTGAGTTTTCCAAATTTGCTGGCCTATTGAGTTCAGCACTTTCACAGCATCATCTTTCAGGATTTGAAACAGCTCAACTGGAATTCCACCACCTCCATTAGCTTTGTTCATAGTGATGCTTTCTAAGGCCCACTTGACTTCACATTCCAGGATGTCTGGCTCTAGATGAGTGATCACATCATCATGATTATCTGGGTGGTGAAGAACTTTTTTGTACAGTTCTGTGTATTCTTGCCACATCTTAATATCTTCTGCTTGTTTTGCCAAGAAAATGCACCGGTCATAGCAAACACTCTCTTCCAACAATGCAGGAGAAGACTCTACACATGGACATTGCCAAGTGGTCAACAAAGAAATCAGATTGATTATATTGTTTGCAGCCAATGATGGAGAAGCTCTATACAGTAACAAAAACAAGACCAGGAGCTGACTGTGGCTCAGATCATGAACTCCTTATTACCAAATTCAGACTTAAATTGAAGAAAGTAGGGAAAACCACTAGACCATTTTGTTCAGTTTCAGTTCAGTCACTCAGTTGTGTCCGACTCTTTGTGACCCCATGAATCGCAGCACACCAGGCTGCCCTGTCCATCACCAACTCCCGGTGTTCACTCAGACTCACATCCATCGAGTCAGTGATGCCATCCAGCCATCTCATCCTTTGTCATCCCCTTCTTCTCCTGCCCCCAATCTCTCCCAGCATCAGAGTCTTTCTCAATGAGTCAACTCTTCGCATGAGGTGGCCAAAGTACTGGAGTTTCAGCTTTAGCATCATTCTTTCCAAAGAAATCCCAGGGCTGATCTCCTTCAGAATGGACTGGTTGGATCTCCTTGCAGTCCAAGGGACTCTCAAGAGTTTTCTCCAACACTACGGTTCAAAAGCATCAACTCTTTGGTGCTCAGCCTTCCTCACAGTCCAAATCAAATCCGTTATGATTATACAGTGGAGGTGAGAAATAGATTTAAGGGCTACATCTGAAAGATAGAGTGCCTGATGAACTATGGATGGAGGTTTGTGACATTGTACAGGAGACATGGAACAAGACTATCCCCATGGAAAAGAAATGCAAAAAAGCAAATGGCTGTCTGGGGAGGCCTTACAAATAGCTGTGAAAAGAAGAGAGGTAGAAAACAAAGAAGAAAAGGAAATATATAAGCATCTGAATGCAGAGTTCCAAAGAAGAGCAAGAAGAGATAAGAAAACCTTCCTGAGATATCAGTGTAAAGAAATAGAGGAAAACAATAGAATGGGAAAGACTAGAGATCTTTTCAAGAAAATTAGAGATACCAAGTGAACATTTCTTGTAAAGATGGGTTTGATAAAGGATATATCTCATTATATAGTACTAAATACTGTATCTCAAGAAAGCAATTTATAATAGATCAAAATAGATATTTTTCTCTTAATTGAATTTAAGTAATTTTTGAAGAATTCTGTAATCTGCAAAAGTTTAAGAATTACAGTCGTTATTATTGCATATATATTTTTATAGATATATAGGTGTATGTGCATGCATTAATGCACATATAGGTGTATATACACATACATATACCATTATTCATCAATCTATGAAGATTTCTCATTGAAAGAAAGAGGCATATTAGCTCTTTACTCAACATAATCTTTCCTCTAATTTTTTTTTAAATCCAAAAAAGCAAGAGTGGTGTATTGTTTCCTTATGTCCAACTATATCCATAACAAACTTTGTATATGCTTTGTACTTAATAAAACCCCCAATTTTAAAATAATGCATATTATTTATCTATATACGTTTGAGAATGAGACATAATAAGCATATCAGAATAATCAACATTATCAGGATAAGGAAGGAGATCAATGAACACATAGTTATTGTAAACAAGAGAAGACTGACTGGAAATGCATTGATTAGAAAACAAAGAAACAACAACTACCAATTATAATGAATAAAAATAAAAGAACAAAAAATAAGAAAGTATGTAAGTGTCATAACTAAATCTGAACAGAGAAAGCAAGTCTATCAAATTTCATGAATAGTATATTCGCATACCAGAAAAAAAGGTAAGCAAACCTGCCTATTTAAACCAGACTTTCTTAACCTCCAGGCAATAGTCGTTTTGAGATGGCTAATTATTTAATGTGGCATCTGCTCTCTGCCTTAAAAGATGACCCAGAGGATGGTATGGGGAGGGAGGGAGGAGGGGAGTTCAAGATGGGGAACATGTGTACACCCATGGTGGATTCATGTTGATGTATGGTCAAACCAATAAAATACTCTAAAGTAAAATAATAATAATAAACAAATAAATAAATAAATAATAATGAATAAATGATATATGGTTAAAAAAAAAGATTCTTAGCAGCTTCTTTGTCTCTACCACTTGTTTTCAATGACAATCTCCTCCTGCAGTTGTGACAAACAAATCTCTGGACATTTCAGAATATCCTCTCAGAGGCAGAAGCACCCTGATTGAAATCCACCAATTTAAGGAAAGGCGTAATAAAGGATCACCCACTCCTTGATGGAGTCTAACTTTCTCTGCTTTTGTGGAGGAGGGTGAATTTCTGTCTCTTTAGCTCACGAGGCAGAAGTTGGGGGACTTAGAAGAACAGTATATCCCACAGCAGTGACTCAGAGGTTAAAGCGTCTGCCTCCAATGCAGGAGACCTGGGTTCGATCTCTGGATCGGGAAGATTCCCTGGAGAATGAAATGGCAATCCACTCCAGTATTCTTGCCTGGAGAATCCCATGAATGGAGAAGCCTAGTAGGTTACAGTCCACGAGTCGCAAAGAGTTGGACACGACTGAGCGACTTCACCTTCTCACCTAGGCAATTAGGAAAATAACAAGCAAAAAAAAAAAAGAAGAAGAAAATATTTCTATAAAAAAGAGTTAAAGTACAACTAACGTAAAAGAGCAAAATTAAAATAAAAAAATATGCCAGTGGTATAAGGTGCACCTCCACAAACTCTAGAAGTATATTTATCTTTATTTTTTTTATTTCCTTTTTCAAGCATCTAGTGTGTACAATTTCAGCTGCTCTTTTTTGTAAGAAAATTTTATTATTTTATGCCATTTTGAAATGTTAAGATTTCTGGAAGGCATTACACAGCAAGCCCTAAAATTTGCATTACAATATCTGATTGAGAATCATTGTATTACTTGGCTACTGCTGTTTTGTATTGATTGTACACTATTTCATTAGATTACCTTCAAAAACTTTGTTCCAAATGCTTTATAGATTCTCTAATTTCAATAACTGCCTTGAGACTGTGGCTCTATCTGTGAGTAAAAATGTATACTGCAGGACAGCAATGCTAGTCAGTGATTTAGCCATTACAGCTGCTAAAATGTGAAGACTCCGTATGGCTTTCATAATTCATATTGATTAGGACTGCTCTGTGAGTTGAACAGTTCGGATGGATGTTTGGTTTAAATGTGTGTTAATTTATTTAGTTTTCTGTTCTTTTCTTTGTCCTTTTCCCAGAATGTGATATGCATTCCCAGAAATATGGTAAACTTGGCTTTATTTTTCAACTTTGTCAATGACAATTGCAATAAAGCTAGAATCTTCTGAGTGAATAGTAAAATTTAGGGTTTTGGGTAGAATAGGTCAGATTCTGTTTAGCCCCAATCCTAGGATTTATGCTGATTCAATTTCATAATACATTGTTCTACCCTTTAAAGAAGGCTTCCTTTGTGGCTCAGATGGTAAAGAGTGCAAATGTGAGAGACTGCTTTGGTTCCTGGTTCAGGAAGGTCCCCTGGAGAAGGGTATGACTACCTACTCCATTATTCTGGCCTAGAGAATCCCATAGACAGAGGAGCCTTTGCTGATATAGTTCCATTATACCACATTTTCCTCTTTAAAGAGGCCCCTGAATATAACACTCAAGTGTCAACATGGAGCATGTTTTTCTCCCACATAATTTAAGCAAAGTGACATAAATCTCTGTCTCAATTAGCAAGTTAATGCATATTCTACTTAACTTACTACTCATTCTGCTTCACATTTAAGGACAATAAAACTAATGCATAAACAAGTATTTTAATTATTACCTTATAGGAATAAGGTATTATAAGGTTTAACTTATAATAATATTATATTAATTATTCATTATTACTTAGTACTAGTTATTATTTCATGATGCACTATCATTTCCAAGTTATAATGTAACAGTTATGCAGACTGATAGTAGTCTAAATATTATAGCTTCAGTGATTTCCATTTTTAATGACATATTTCACCTGCTAAGGCTGTGACTAAATCAAGACATGTTTATTACCTGTTGTACCTTAAAACTTGCCAAATGACTTACTTCAGTCAGTTCAGTCTATCAGTCGTGTCCAACACTTTGAGACCCCATGAACTGCAGCACGCCAGGCCTCCCTGTCCATCACCAACTCCCGGAGTTCACTCAGACTCACGTCCATCGAGTCCGTGAGGCCATCCAGCCATCTCATCCTCTGTCATCCCCTTCTCTTCCTGCCCTCAATCCCTCTCAGCATCAGAGTCTTTTCCAGTGAGTCAACTCTTCGCATGAGGTGGCCAAAGTACTGAAGTTTCAACTTCAGCATCATTCCCCCCAAAGAAATCCCAGGGTTGATCACCTTTAGAATGGACTGGTTGGATCTTCTTGCAGTCCAAGGGACTCTCAAGAGTCTTCTCCAACAACACAGTTCAAAAGCATCAATTCTTCAACACTCAGCTTTCTTCACAGTCCAACTCTCATATCTGTACATGACCACTGGAAAAACCATAGCCTTGGCTAAATGGACCTTTGTTGGCACAGTAATGTCTCTGCTTTTGAATATGCTAACTAGGTTGATCATAACTTTTCTTCCAAGGAGTAAGTGTCTTTTAATTTTATGGCTCCAGTCACCATCTGCAGTGATTTTGGAGCCCCCCAAAATAAAGTTTTATACTGTGTCCACTGTTTCCTTATCTATTTGTCATGAAGTGATGGGACCAGATGCCATGATCTTCATTTTCTGAATGTTAAGCTTTAAGCCAACTTTTTCACTCTCCTCTTTTACTTTCATCAAGAGGCTTTTTAGATTCTCTTCACTTTCTACCATAAAGGTGATGTCATCTGCATATCTGAGTTTATTGATATTTCTCTTGGCAATCTTGATTCTAGCGTGTGCTTCTTCCAGCACAGGGTTTCTCATGATGTACTCTGCATATAAGGTAAATAACAATTTATTTTACTTCTGCTAAAAAGGAGAGGACAAATTTCTGACTACCAAATAATTAAAGTGGCATGTAAATTCAGAAATTATTTTTGAGGTAATAATAAAATATAAACAAATTATTTTTAAAGAATTTTTGAAATAGTAACAATAAAATTTATTAGTGAATAGCAATAAAATATCAAAAACACTTCATATTAATATTCCACAAATATTTTTCATATAGTAAAAACTAAAAGAAAAAAACTAAGATGACATTAGAAAATATTTTCTTATTTAACAATTATATTTGGTTAAACATATAATTGAAAAATTTTTGGAATAATGATCTTAAATATTATAGAAAAAATGTAGGTAATGAAATATTAGACAGTAAGTTGATGCACTTACTCAGTTTTTTTTTTTTTTTCCAATTAGTTTGTTATTTTTTTGAAATAGCATAGAGCATGCAATTAGGAAAAAATTATAGGAAATAATGGATTTTTAAAGTTTCTTCTCTCCTCAGTGTGCCCCAATTCTGGCCATTTGTTCCTTTAATATCATTTTAAATTTCAAATAAGTTTAGTTGAAACTTACCCAATTAAGATGGTAGGTGTTGCAAGACAGCATCAGAGGGAAGACACACTAAAACCATACTCACAGAAAACTAATCATTTTAATCACACTAGGACCACAGCCTTGTCTAACTCAATGAAACTAAGCCATGCCCTGTGGGGCCACCCAAGATGGGAAGGTCATGATGGAGAGGTCTGACAGAATGCGATTCACTGGAGAAGGGAATGGCAAACCACTTCAGTATTCTTGCCTTGAGAACCCCATGAACAGTATGAAAAGGCAAAATGATAGGATACTGAAAGAGGAACTCTCCAGGTCAGTAGGTACCCAAAATGCTACTGGAGATCAGTGGAGAAATAACTCCAGAAAGAATGAAGGGATGGAGCTAAAACAAAAATAATACCCAGCTGTGGATATGACTGGTGATAGAAGCAAGGTCCAATGCTGTAAAGAGCAATATAGAATAAGAACCTGGAATGTCAGGTCCATGAATCAGGGCAAATTGGAAGTGGTCAAACAAGAGATGGCAACGGTGAATGCTGACATTCTAGGAATCAGCAAACTAAAGTGGATTGGAATGGGTGAATTTAACTCAGATGACCATTATTTCTACTACTGCAGGCAGGAATCCCTCAGAAGAAATGGAGTAGCCATTATGGTCAACAAAAGAGTCTGAAATGCAGTACTTGGATGCAGTCTCAATAATGGCAGATTGATTTCTGTTCATCTCCAAGGCAAACCTTTCAATGTCACTGTAATCCAAGTCTATGCCCCAATCAGTAATGCTGAAGAAGCTGAAGTTGAATGGTTCTCTGAAGACTTACTAGACCTTTTAAAACTAACACCCTAAAAAGATGTCCTTTTCATTATAGCAGGTTGGAATGAAAAACTATGAAGTCAAGAAACACCTGGAGTAACAGGCAAATTTGGCCTTGGAATATGGAATGAAGCAAGACAAAGACTAATAGAGTTTTGCCAAAAAAAAATGCACTGGTCATAGCAAACACCGTCTTCCAACAACACAAGAGAAGACTGTACTCATGGACATCTCCAGATGGTCAACACTGAAATCAGATTGATTATATTCTTTGCAGCCAGAGATGGAGAAGCTCTATCCAGTCAACAAAAACAAGACGAGGAGCTGAATGGGGCTCAGACCATGAACTTCTTATTGCCAAATTCATACTTAAATTGAAGAAAGTAGTGAAAACCACTAGACCATTCAGGTATGTCCTAAATCAAATCCCTTATGATTATACAGTGGAAGTGAGAAATAGTTTTAAGGGAGTAGATCTGATAGATGAGTACTTGATGAACTATGGACTGAGGTTCATGACATTGTACAGGAGTCAAGGATCAAGACCTTCTCCATGGAAAAGGAATGCAAAAAAAGCAAAATGGCAGTCTGGGGAGGCCTTACAAGTAGTTGTAAAAAGAAGAGAAGTGAAAAGCAAAGGAGAATAGGAAAGATATAAGCATCTGAATGCAGAGTTCCAAAGAATAGCAAGAAGAGATTAGAAAGCCTTATTGAGTGATAAATGCAAAGAAATAGAGGAAAGTAACAGAATGGGAATGACTAGAGATCTCTTCAAGAAAATTAGAGATACCAAGGGAACATTTCATGAAAAGATGGGCTTGATAAAAGACAGAAATGGTATGGACCTAACAGAAGCAGAAGATATTAAGAAGAGATGACTAGAATACACAGAAGAACTGTACAAAAAAGATCTTCATGACCAAGATAATCACAGTGGTGTGATCACTCACCTAAAGACAGATATCCTAGAATGTGAAGTCAAGTTGGCCTTAGAAACCATCACTACAAACAAAGCTAGTGGACTGGATGGAATTCCAGTTGAACTATTTCAAATCCTGAAAGATGATGCTGTGAAAGTGTTGCACTCAATATGTCAGCAAATTTGGAAAATTCAGCAGTGGCCAAAGGACTGGAAAAGGTCAGTTTTCATTCCAATCTCAAAGAAAGACAATGCCAAAGAATGCTCTAACTACTGCACAATTGCACTTATCTCACAAGCTAGTAAAGTAATACTCAAAATTCTCCAATCCAGGTTTGAGCAATACGTTAACTGTGAACTGCCAGATGTTCAAACTGGTTTTAGAAAAGGCAGAGATACCAGAGATGAAATTGCCAGCATCAGCTGGATCATGGAAAAAGCAAGAGAGTTCCAGAAAAAAACATCTATTTCTGCTTTATTGACTATTCCAAAGCTTTTGACTGTGTGGATCACAAAAAACTGTGGAAAATTCTGAAAGAGATAGGAATACCAGACCACCTGACCTGCCTCTTGAGAATCCTATATTCAGGTCAGGAAGCAATAGTTAGAACTGGACATGTAACAACAGACTGGTTACAAATAGGAAAAGGAGTATGTCAAGACTGTATATTGGCACCCTGCTTCTTTAACTTCTATGCATAGTACATCATGAGAAACGCTGGGCTGGAAGAAACACAAGCTGGAATCAAGATTGCCAGGAGAAATATCAATAACCTCAGATATGTAGATGAAACCACCCTTTTGGCCAAAAGTGAAGAGGAACTAAAAATCCTCTTGATGAAAGTGAAAGAGGAGAGTGAAAAAGTTGACTTAAAGCTCAACATTCAGAAAAAGATCATGGCATCTGATCCCATCACTTCAAGACAAATAGATGGGGAAACAGTGTCAGATTTTATTTTGTGGGGCTCCAAAATCACTGTAGACAGTGATTACAGCCATGAAATTAAAAGACACTTACTCCTTGAAAGAAAAGATATGACCAACCTAGTTAGCATATTCAAAAGCAGAGACATTACTTTGCCAACACATGTCGGTCTAGCAATGGCTATGGTTTTTCCAGTGGTCATGTATAGATGTGAGAGTTGGACTGTGAAGAAAGCTGAGTGCGGAAGAATTGATGCTTTTGAACTGTGTTGTTGCAGAAGACTCTTGAGAGTCCCTTGGACTGCAAGGAGGTCCAACCAGTCTATTCTGTAGGAGATTAGCCTTGGGATTTCTTTGGAAGGAATGACGCTAAAGCTGAAACTCCAGTACTTTGGCCACCTCATGAGAAGAGTTGACTCATTGGAAAAGACTCTGATACTAGGAGGGATTGGGGGCAGGTGGAGAAGGGGATGACAGAGGATGAGATGGCTGGAGGGCCTCACTAACTCAATGGATGTGAGTCTGAGTGAACTCCGAGTTCGTGATGGACAGGGAGGCCTGGTGTGCTGCAATTCATGGGATTGCAAAATGTCAGACACGAGTGAGTGGCTGAAGTGAACTGAAGTTTAGTTGAGAAGAGAGCATGGTATGGAAATTCCTCATATGGCAAGTTTTATAGGATCAATTTCCTTCAATGAATAGTTATATGTCTTTCATGTAATCACATAAATGGTTGAGAAGGTAAATCAGTCATGTTAATATATTGATACAATCTAGTGTCATAGCTTTACTGTAGCTCTTGGTCTTTTTCATTAAACTAAAATTAGCTGTAAGACTTAGGATGACATAGGTGATTCAGTTCAGTTCAGTCCAGTTCAGTTTCTCAGTTGTGTCTGACTCTTTGCAACACCATGAATTGCAGCATACTAGCCCTCCCTTTCCATCACCAACTCCCGGAGTTCACTCAAAGTCATGTCCATCGAGGTGATGATGCAAGAGGTGATGATGTAATCTTGTCATCTCATCCTCTGTTGTCTCCTTCTCCTACTGCCCCCATTCCCTCCCAGCATCAGAGTCTTTTCCAATGAGTCAAATTTTCGCATGAGGTGGCCAAAGTGTTGGAGTTTCAGCTTTAGCATCAGTCCTTCCAATGAATACCCAGGACTGATCAAGTGCCTAGAGTGTGCAAGGCAAGACTGTATGCAGAATTTCTCAGAAAGAATGAGTACAATGAAATGAGTTGATAAGCATAAATATTTTATAATAATGAGAATCATTTACTATTATAAAGCAGAAGCAAGTTATCCTTCACACATTCAACAAATATGTCTTGTTCAAGCTAAATTTTCATAGAGCTTTCATTGTATTAATGGAGTTCTAGCTATGTTAAGTCATAAACTATTGGGGAAGGTTGAATGAAGGATTATGGGAACCACCCAAGCTATTTATGAACTATTTTATAAATCCAATACTAGTGCAAAATTTGAATAACTGAAAAGAGCATTAAGGTTAAAACTGTTGGCCTATAAATATGGTAATTATTTTCCTAAACAACTTAAATATTTCTAAAATACTGAAGAGTTTGTTTTATAAACTCACACATGTTAATCTGCTCAGGTTGTCATAACAAATACTTCAAAAATACAGACTAAGTGGCTTAAAAATATACATTTATTTTCTCATAGTTCTGAAAGCTAGAATTCCTGATCAACATGCCAGCAAATTCGGTATTCAATGAGGGTTTTTTCTTGGCCTGGACCCAGCCACCTTCTCACTGTACCTCACATGACTTGTACTTTGTGTGTTCCTGAGAGGGCTTGATCACTCTGGTGTCTCTTCCTCCTTTTAAAATGACATTAGTTCCACAGGACCAAGGTCCCAACCTTATGACCTTGTTTAACCTGAACTGCCTTTGTCAAGGCCCTATCTCCAAATATAGTCACACTGACAATTAGGGCTCCAACATGTGAATTTTAGGAAGACATTATTTGTCCATAATAACATATATACATGTATATAAATTTGTAAATACTTAGTGACACATTCCATTGAATGGTGAATAATTGGTGAATTATTCCATTTCAGACAGATCGGAACTTTTCCTTCTGTTGAGAAAGGGCTTTAACATACACAGTTCTAACCCTTCAAGCAGTATTGAACTTGGGTGCATTTTCAATATGCTGGATTCTGTGCAGCCACATGACCTCCTCAGTTCAAGAAGATCAGTGAGTTCTAGACCAAATCTGGAACAAGGGAACTTTAGAAGAGGCATGTCTTTATTTTATTTTTATTGTTATCTGTATTTCTTTCTAGAGCTCTGGATTTGGGCAAACACCTGGCAGAAAGAAAACTCTTTTTTTTTTTTTTTTCCTTCAAGAAAAGAAAGTGGAGTAATAAAGAGATCATAGAAATTCTGAGGTCAGCAGCCTTCTTGGACCATCCTTCACAACTAATAGCTAAATAAGAAAATAGAAAGACCTGTCATCATCTCATTTTAAGAAAGCTTGTGGGGAAAAAAAGAAAAAAATATATATGCTGCTAAATCGCTTCAGTTGTGTCCAACTCTGTGTGACCCCATAGACAGCCTTCTACCAGGCTCCTCTGTCCCTGGGATTCTCCAGGCAAGAACATTGGAGTGGGTTGTCATTTTCTTCTCCAATGAATGAAAGTGAAAAGTGAAAGTAAAGTCACTCAGTCATGTCTGACTCTTAGCAACCTCATGGATTGCAGCCTACCAGACTCCTCCATCCATGGGATTTTCCAGGCAAGAGTATTGGATTGGGGTGCAATTACCTTCTCCAATATATATACAAATTTCCCAATTAATAATTTTAAGACCTTTTAAGGCAATATTTTTAAGACCTTTATCATGTGACTGTATGTTTTAAAAAAAGCTAGAGGATTTTTAACTTTTGAGAGAGATAGTATTGATAAAGTTACACCTAATCTTCTTTTCTGAAGGCATCTGTTAGCAAATCATTCTGAAACATCTAGAGTTACATTAGTGGTACCTCCACAATAAAATGCAAAATAAATACGATTTTTTTGATAATTAAGAGGTAATTCTCTTAATTTTCTATATCCCATCCCAGATATTTCAAAAAGATGCTTCAGCAGTAAATGTACCTGCATATACATAGGTAATTTGACTTTACATCACAGTTGCTTTGTTTCTCCCAGTCAACATCATAAATAATGACATGTAGTAAGGATCCTAGATGGCATCATTTTCTCACTATTTTATGTCTAATATTCAGATAATGCTGTGTTGAAATCCTCAAATACAATTATATACTTAGTATATATCAGTGAAATTTTAACACTTTCTCCTTAATATACTTTAACACTCTGTTATTTGTCTCATAAAACTTTATAAGTGTGTTTTTTCACTGTATATAGTATCCTATTTCAATATAATATAATATTTTTCATTCCATTGGATGTGATTGGCCTTAATTATACCTTTTTTTTTAATTAATACTGAAAACTTAGATTTTACCCATTTTATTTTTACATCTTCTCCCATTTTTACATCTCCAAATCTCCTTTGTCAGATTGCTTTAGAAATGCATTTACTGGTGCAGCAAGTACTTGAAAAAAAGCTGGATTAAAATTCAAAATTCAAAAAACTAGGTTCATGGTGGCATCTGGTCCCATTTCTTCATGGCAAATAGATGAGAAAAGAATGGAAACGGTGAGAGACCTTATTTTCTTGGGCTCCCAAATCACTGTGGACAATGATTGCAGCCTTGAAATTAAAAGAGGCTTCCTCTTTAGAAGCAGAGCTATGATATACTTAGCATATTAGAAAGTAGAGACATTATTTTTGCCAACAAAGGTCTGTCTAGTCAAAGCTATTTTTTCCCAGTCATACCTGGATGTGAGAGTTGGGCCATAAAGAAGGCTGAGCGCTGAAGAATCAACACTTTTTTTTAAAAAAAATTAATTAATTTATTTTTTAAATTACAATACTGTATTTGTTTTGCCATACATTGACTTGTATTAGCCACAGGTGAACACACTCTCCCAATGCTGAAGCCCCCTCCCACCTCCCACCCCACACCATCTACCTGAATCATCCTGTGCACCAGCCCCATGCATCCTGCATCCTGCATTGAACATAGACTGGCGCTTCGTTTCTTACAAGATAGTATACGTTTCAATGCCATTCTCCCAAACCATCCCACCCTTTCCCTCTCCCCCAGAGTCCAAAAGTCCGTTCTATACCTCTGTGTCTCTTTTGTTGTCTCACATATAGGGTCATCATTAACTGTGGTATTGGAGAAGACTCTTGAGAGTCCCTTGGACTGCCAGGAGATCAAACCAGTCAGTCTTAAAGAAAATCAGTTCTGAACGATTCATTGGGAGGACTGATGCTGAGGTGAAGCTCTGATACTTTGGCCACCTGATATGAAGAACTGAATACTTGGAAAAGATCCTGATTCTGAGAAAGATGGAAGGCAGGAGGAGAAGGAGATGACAGAGGATGAGGTAGTTGGATAGCATCACCAACTCAATGGGCATTAATTTAAGCAAACTCTGGGAGACGAAAAGGACAGTGAAGGCTAGCATGCTGCAGTTCAGGGGGTGGCAGAGTCCGACACGACTGAATGACTGAATGATGAAGAAGTGCTTGATATTATTTTACCATTATTATTAATCACTTTTACACAATCTTATTTTCATTTCAGTTGGAGAATAAATTGTTGACATGTATTGTTGTAACATGATTGCTCTTTGTTTTACACTATTTTTGTTTTACATATCTGCTGTGAATGTATTTAAGATTCTTGTGATTGTTTTTGCTAATAACCAAGAAATGTATACCCTAGTTATATAGAAAGTCGACATGCTGTTTTAATTCCATAGACTTTCATTTACATTTCCTTAGCATGTTTTCCCATATATTTACTTAATACTTTTCAATGCCCTGACATAGCTTGGAAGGGATATACATGCACATTTTCAAGCTAATCTCACAATCTCTACTGCTTAACTTGGGAAAACAACCCATATGCTTTGCTTATAAACACTAAAACGTTTGAGTTTATTTCTACCATTATAATCTGTGCTATTTACCTTGATTGTTCCATGCTTCATTTGTTCTATTTTAATGCTTTATTTTGGATTGTGGATATCTTCACACCATTTCCTCTTATTAGCTTAGAAATTATTCTCCTTTTTTTATTGTTTAGTAAATACTATTAAAACTTTATTAAAAAGACTAAGTTTAAAAAAAATCAATACTAAGAAGTATCACTTTTCCACTCCCTTATAGTAGAAAAATCTAAGCTTGACATTGTCATTTTACATGACTTTATATTGTTTCATATAGTTTTTACAGTTATTTTAAAATTCCAAATTAGTTAGAAATGTAATCAGTTAGTATTTTTTTTTAGATTAACCCATATGTTTACTACTGTTTCTATCAGTATTCCTTCTGAAATATTTTCCCCTAAAGGTTTGACTTTTCCAGTGCTAAAAGAGTATTAAAATGTCCCTTATGTGGAAATCAAAGTTTATATGAGTGCAAAGGTACTGTTTGATATTATTTATTAGTATAGTATTTCCCAGGTATTATAATACTATCTCCTCATTCTTGAGTAAGCTTTTTAAGTATAATTAATATTTAGTAAATTGGTTCCTCATATCTGCTTGATTTTTATAGTTAAATATATATTTTTTTCTTCAAGGAAGGCCCAACATTATTATTCATTGATCAAAATCAATATCACTTATCAAGTTTTAGCTATTCAGTTTGTTTTGATGATCATGAACATACTGTAACCACCACATCAAAAACATAGAGTCTTATCACAATTTCACTGAAATATTGAGTGAAAGAAAATGAACCCAATACAATATACCACATAATTGATTTATATACAATTCTAGAACAATATAAGCTGATCTATGGTTGCAGATCTCCTGGAGGAAGAAATGGCAACTCACTTTAAAATTCTTGCCTGGAAAATTCCATGGACAGCAGAGCCTGGTGAGCTCCAATCAATGGGATCACACAGAGTTGGATGTGACTTAGTGACAGAACACACACATACATGGCTTCAGAAACAAAAGAATGTGTCTGAATTAACTAGAAGTTCCAATGGATGTGTTTTGGATAAAAGTAACCCTCTCTTGTTCTATGTGCTGGTTATATTGTATATACAATTATTAGAAATCCCTGAATTGAGCACACAATTTTTATTGCTGTTGTGCAGTCACCAAGTTGTGTCTGACCATTTGCAACTCTATGAACTGCAGCATACTAGCTTCCCTGTCCTTCACTATCTCCCAGGGTTTGGTCAAACTCATGTCCGTTGAGTCAGTGATGCCATTCAACCATCTCATCCTCTGTTACCCACTTCTCTTCCTGCCCTCAATCTTTCCCAGCATCTGCGTCTTTTCCAATGAGTTGACTCTTTACATCAGGTGATCAAATTATTGGAGCTTCAGCACCAGTCCTTCCAATGAATGTACAGGGTTGATTTCCTTTAGGATTAATGTGTTTGATCTTGCTGTCCAAGGGACTCTCAAGAGTGTTCTCCAGCACCACAATTAAAAAGCATCAATTTTTCAGAGCTTAGCCTTCTTCATGGTTCCACACATGACTATTGACAAAACCATAGTATATTTTATTGTATTTAGATTATATTTCCTACTGTATTTATATTATGAAGCTAAGTGAAGTCGCTCAGTCATGTCCAACTCTTTGCAACCCCATGGACTGTAGCCCACCAGGTTCCTTCATCCATGGAATTCTCCAGGCAAGAGTACTGGAGTGGGTTGCCATTTCCTTCTCCAGGGATCTTTCCAACCCAGAGATCAAACCCAGTCTCCCACATTGTAGGCAGACGCTTTACCATCTGAGGCATCAGGGAAGTCTTTTATTTATATTATACTCCCAAACAAATAAAAATATGTTAGTAAAATGAAAAGCAAGCAACAGAATGGGATAAAATATCTGCACTATGTGTATGGCAAATCTTGCATACACACTATATAAAGAATATAAACAAGACAATAATAAAATAAAAGAACATCTATAAAATGTAGGCACAGAATTTGAAGAAATACTTCACAAAGAAGATACATAAAATGTATTTAAAAATAATTAGTCATCTGATAAATACAAATAAAAACTACAGAGATAAATCATTTCCCACTCACAACAATGGTCACAATTAGTCTGACAACACAGCACTAGCCAGTAGAGAGAGCAAATGAAAATTTGTTTGTTTTTTTTTTAACTTTATTTTGCTTTACAATACTGTATTGGTTTTGCCATACTGGACGGACTGTAAAACTGTACAAATTTGGGATACACTTTGACACTTTGAAAGAAAATATTCAATTAATTTTTTTCCCAGCACTCATACTTCTTTGCATTTATCAATAAAAATGAAAATTTATGTTTGTCAACCAACTCGCAAATGGATGCCAATAGTAACATCATTCATAACTACTCCAGACTGTAAGTCACCTAAATGTCTATCAACAGAAAAATGGTCTAGTAAGTTGCTTAATATTCATGCACTTAAATGTTAGTAATCAAAAGGAATAAGTCTGCTGATATACTCAACAACGTGCTTCAAATCTCAAGTTAATATATTGAGCAAAAAGAACATATGCCAAAGAGAGTATCCCTTGTATGATTTCACTCATACAAAATTAAATAACAGCCAAAACATCTATCATGATTGAAAATCTCTCAGAGTTGTGAGCTTGATTCTGAAGTGCACCTGACATTGTAATCATCTGCTAGGCTTTTGTTTCACTGACTCTCATAATTCTATTCTACTATTAAAGATTCCATAGGGAAGGTCTTGATCCCTATCTGCTGTACAGTGTCAAGAACCTCATTCCATAGTTCATCAGGTACTCTATCTATCAGATTTAGGCCCTTAAATCTATTTCTCACTTCCACTATATAATCATAAGGGATTTGATTTAGGTCATACCTGAATGGTCTAGCGGTTTTCCCTACTTTCTTCAATTTAAATCTGAATTTGGCAATAAGGAGTTCATGACCTGAGTCACAGTCAGTTCCTGGTCTTGTTTTTGTTGACTGTAGAGCTTCTCCATCTCTGGCTGCAAATAATATAATCAATCTGATTTCAGTTTTGACCATCTGGTGATGTCCATGTGTAGAGTCTTCTCTTGTGTTGCTGGAAGAGGGTGTTTGCTATGACCAGTGCATTTTCTTGGCAAAACTCTAATAGTCTTTGTCCTGATTCATTCTGAATTCCAAAGACAAATTTGCCTGTTACTCCAGGTGTTTCTTGACTTCCTACTTTTGCATTCCAATCCCCTATAATGAAAAAGACATCTTTTTTGGGTGTTAGTTCTAAAAGGTCTTATAAGTCTTCAGAGAACCGTTCAACTTCAGCTTCTTCAGTGTTACTGGTTGGGGCATAGACTTGGATTACCATGATATTGAATGGTTTGCCTTGGAAATGAATAGAGATCATTCTGTCATTTTTGAGATTGCATCCAAGTACTGCATTTCAGACTCTTTTGTTGACCATGATGGCTGCTCCATTTCTTTTGAGGAATTCCTGCCTGCAGTAGTAGATATAATGATCATCTGAATTAAATTCACCCATTCCAATTCACTTTAGTTTGTTGATTCCTAGAATGTCAACATTCACTCTTGCCATCTCTTGTTTGACCACTACCAATTTGCCCTGATTCATGGACCTGACATTCCAGGTTCTTATGCTATATTGCTCTTTACAGCATTGGACCTTGCTTCTATCACCAGTCACATCCACAGCTGGGTATTATTTTTGCTTTGGCTCCATCCCTTCATTCTTTCTGGAGTTATTTCTCCACTGATCTCCAGTAGCATATTGGGCACCTACTGACCTGGAGATTTCCTCTTTCAGTGTCCTATCATTTTGCCTTTTCATACTGTTCATGGGGTTCTCAAGACAAGAATACTGAAGTGGTTTGCCATTCCCTTCTCCAGTGGACCACATTCTGTCAGACCTCTCCACGATGACCCTCCCATCTTGGGTGGCCCCACAGGGCATGGCTTAGTTTCATTGAGTTAGACAAGGTTGTGGTCCTAGTGTGATTAGATTGACTAAGGTCCATCTAGTCAAGGCTATGGTTTTCCCAGTGGTCATGTATGGACCTGAGAGTTGGACTGTAAAAAAGGCTGATTGCCAAAGAATTGATGCTTTTGAACTGTGGTGTTGGAAAAGACTCTTGAGAGTCCCTTGGACTGCAAGGAGATCCAACCAGTCCATTCTGAAGGAGATCAGCCCTGGCATTTCTTTGGAAGGAATGATGCTAAAGCTGAAACTCCAGTACTTTGGCCACCTCATGCAAAGAGTTGACTCATTGGAAAAGACTCTGATGCTGGGAAGGATTGAAGGGAGGAGGAGAAGGGGACGACAGAGGATGAGTTGGCTGGATGGCATTACTGACTCGATGGACGTGAGTCTCAATGAACTCCGGGAGTTGGTGATGGACAGGGAGGCCTGGCGTGCTGCGATTCATGGGATTGCAAAGAGTCGAACACAACTGAGCGACTGAACTAATCATTAAAGACTTCAAACTATGTGTGTTCCAAATCAGCATACTATAGTTGGGTAATTTCTTTTTCCCTATTTATAGAGTTACTAAAGGACTAAGGAATTTTTAAAGCAAATCATTCTGTTTACTGTAGTTTCTAGTAAACTCCTAACTAAGCTAAATAAGAATTTTCTTCTGAATGAGTTTATTGCAGCATTAATATAAATGATTTCACTTTTAATTAATGGGTACATTACTAAGAAATATAACCACTGCTAATTAATTCATACATCAGTTTAGGAAATGATTCCAAAATTGTTCAAAGAGAGAAAAACACTTTGATGTGAAGAAATGTTAAGTTCAACGTGTAATGAAATAAGTATATTGTTCTGGGAACTGTAATAGACTGGTCAGCTTCACATGCAGATATAAAGAACAGAGTGGCAACTACTTTTGAATGTATATGTGTGGATATACTTGCACCTATGCACGTAAGTCTATATTATTTGTTTGTGAACCCTGAAAGTGGCATTGTGTTTACTAGGTGAAGTTACAGAAAATGTTATCATTCATTATGGTGTTTTAAAAATATAAAAAATTAATTTGCTATAATGGCAGAGCAGGTCATTTTTAGAGTACAAAAAATAGGTGCTAAACTGACTTTGGGGCTTTCCCTGTGGCTCAGCTGGTAAAGAATCCACCTGCAATATGAGATTCCTGTGTTCAATCCCTGGATTGGGAAATGGAGAAGAGAAAGGTTACCCACTCAAGTATTCTAGCCTGGAGAATTCCATGAACTGTATAGTCCACGGGGTTGCAAAGAGTCGGACAAGACTGAGTGACTTTCACTTTCACTTTATCTCTTTCAAACTAGCTTTTAATTTTTACTAGATCCCATTTTTTTCCAAAGCATATTTTCTAATGAGTATAATTAAGAATGATCACAAGACTATAAGTACACCCATCAATGGGATACTTATTGATGTCTGTAGGGTCAGATTCAGGGACTGCTCATAAAATCCAAGAATAAGAGTTTAATGTGTAAATCGCTACATTTCACAAGAAACCACTATCTGTTCTATGCGTTTATTTTCAAAGTTGGATGGAAAAAAAATGTTATTAATGCATTATTTTATCCTGATTAACAAGAAAATAATGTAATAAGCTTTTTTGGGGGGGAAATTTTGTTGAATGATTAATAATGTTCCCTCATCTGTGTACATCTGAAGAGAAGCCTTTTGTGTGGTAATATATGTCGCTTGAGAAAACTCTTCTGAGGAATATTGACATGGATTTATCAAATTAAAATGTCTCCCAATTTGATGGAATTTTTTGTGGAAAGAGGGGCAGAATTCTGACAAAGCAAACCTAGTACAAATAGAAAAAGGGAGTCTTAATGTCAAAAATACATTTTTATTTCAAAGTTGGAATAGATTAACTCATTTATTTAAAAATACATTTTTAACATTTATAAGATTTTTTTAAAGTTTTTTAAAATACTTTATTCTACATTACAATACTGTATTTGTTTTGCCATACATTGACATGAATCAGCCACAGGTGAACACGATCTCCCAATGCCAAAACTCCCTCCCACCTCCCACCCCATGTCATCTCCCTGAATCATCCTGTGCACCAGCGCCATGCATCCTGCATCCTGCATTGAACATAGACTGGCGCTTTGTTTCTTACAAGATAGTATACATGATTCAATGCCATTCTTCCAAACCATCCCACCCTCTCCCTCAGAGTCCAAAAGCATGTGTAAAATCATATCAAAGAGAAACTTCTTATTGAAATATTCTGATTCTTCTTTTTGAAATATCCTGACAGTAGGAGAGAGGGTTAGAGTTTTTGGACTTCACTTATCTTTAAACTTTCTCTCTGTTTGTTTGAGTCACAGAAATTGTACAAATGTATAACCAGAAATTTTTCCTTTTCAAATTATCCAGATATACTTTTGGCATCTTACTATTTTTGTCAGAACAACTTTCAATTACAAAATATGAAATGCAGCAAAAATACCAGTTGAAATGTTTATATTTTTGAGTAAATTTCAGCTGATAACAATGTCCTCTTTCTGATTGCACTTGGTTCCTGAGGAAGCAAGAAGTGCTGGTGAGTGATTTTCTGAAGTACAGAATAGTGTGCAAAGTGCTGACCACTGTGGATGAGGAAAAAGAGTAAAACTGCACTTAAAAATAAACCTCAGTATGTGATAAGTGAAAGAAAATGCTGAGTAAAAAAAGAATAAAGTTAGGACATCAGTGGATTGCTATTTATGCTATTCTGTGATAAAGAAATCCTGCATTCAAAACAAGGAAAGCAAAATAACTTTAATGTTCTTAACAGGATCCAGAAATTAGAAGCAAGGTAAGAGCTTTAGTTTTTCCAAATGCTACTTACTCAAATTTTCTAAATTATAAGATACTAATCTTATAAGTTCAAGTTCAATCAACAGGACTTAGAGATAATTCAATCACAAGTCATGCACATATTTAAAAATGAGAGAACAAGCTGATCTGAATTTTCAATGATTAATGTATTTCAGGAGGCAAGATGCATTTAAATAAAGAATATTTAAGCTAATCTTAGATTTCATATTATATCAGTTAATTCAAACCTGTTTTAGATGATGCAATTCAAGTTATTCCCATATGATAGTCTTTCATATTTTAAAAGTTGTCTGCCAGCATTTACATTATTTTTCTTACTTTATCACTGAGGGTGTCAACTGTTTTAAATCATATTCATCATCTTTGCAAACTTAGCAGCTAACAAAATTTTATAACATCTGTATTTATTAATTGAAGTGTTCTCTGTTAATTTAGGCTATTTTCTCCAAGGGAAATGACTCCTAGTATATTAGTCATTCAATGTAGTTAGTTAAAAGACAACATAAACATTTCTGAGATCCTCAATAGCTTCTCAGCCTTCAAAATTCTTACAAGCAGTTGAAACATATTTCTCATTAAATTCAATAGGAAATCATGAGTATTGGAATTAGGGGAAATGAGGAGGAATAACCACATCACAGTTTCCTAATCAATGAGGAAGGAGTGGTGATCGCTGCTAAGGTGCACAATTTCAAAATAGCATTTTAAAAATGCAATAAGTTAGTTCTTTGAATGTTTCTAGGCACCAATTTATTGCTCTGAAAGTGAAAGTATTAGTTGCTCAGTTGTGACTGATTCTTTGCAATCCCATGTACTGTGTCCTGCTAGGCTCCTCTGTCCATGGATTCTTATGGCAGGAACACCAAAGTGGGTAGCCATTCCTTTCTCCAGGGGATCTTTCCTATGCAGGAATCAAACTTGGGTCACCTCCAATGAAGGCCAATTCTTTACCATCTGAGCCACCAGGGAAGCCCCAAAGTTGATTTAAAAGAGGGGAGGCTGATTATTGACCCTGGATTTACTGAATATATCTTTTGAAGTTCCAAAGGACTGATAAAGGGAATCTCCACTTTTTTATTTATATATTTTTAATAATTTATTTATTTTAATTAAGGGCTAATTACTTAACAATATTGTGTTGGTTTTGCCATACATCAACATGAATCCACCACAGGTGTACACATGTTCCCCATCCTGAACCTCCCTCCCACCTCACTCCCCATAACATCCCTCTGGGTCATCCTAGTGCATCAGCCCCAAGTATCCTGTATCCTGCATCAAACCTGAACTGATGCTTAGTTTCTTATATGATATTATACATGTTTCAATGCCATTCTCCCAAATCATCCCACTCTCTCCCCTCTCACAGAGTCCAAAAGACTGTTCTATACATCTGTGTCTCTTTTGCTGTCTCTCAGCTCAGTTACATGGGAATCACCACTTTAAACAACAATTATATCTAGGAGATATAGAAAAATAATAAAATTTAAATATCATCATTCTCTAAGTAAATAATGAATCCAGGAAACAATCACTACTGTCTTCAAAAAGCATTAGACTGAAAGTTGATGCAGAATTTTATAATGAAAGAATTGAAACAAAACTATGGGAAAACCACTGATCAATCTATTAAAGTAGGGTGAATAGGCAGTATGTGTCTCTGGATATGATGCCTTAGGTTGGAAGTACAAAATAACACTTAATTGAATCTGAATTGACTTTAAATTTCTGGATCTAATGACTAGTTTACAGGAAATGCATAAGGTAGAGGAAAAATTCAATAGCTAAAGGATGCAATCAACTCAAATCAAAGTGTGGAAAATTCTGGAGGACAAGTGACTGGATTTCTTATTCATTATATAAACAAATAGGGGCTTGTGGGGTAAAGATTATAGATTAAAAATTCTTAAGAAACATACCAAATAAATACTGTGTGTAGATATTGTTAGAATCCTGATTCTTACTAGATAACGCTAAAATATACACTTCTAGAACAATCAAGATTCAGAAAACATTAGCTGATATTAGTAAGTACTGCTAATTTTGTTGTTGCAGTAATTAAGTTTCTATAGATAAAAAGTAAAATTCCTTCATTATGGTTGCATTTTCTTTATTTTTTAATATAAATTTATTTATTTTAATTGGAGGTTAATTACTTTACAATATTGTATTGGTTTTGCCATACATCAACATGTATCCGCCACAGGTATACAGGTGTTCCCCATTCTGAACCCCCCTGCCTCTTCCCTCTCAGTACCATCCTTCTGGGTCGTCCCAGTGCACCAGCCCCAGGCATCCAGAATCATGCATCGAACCTGGACTGGTGATTCATTTCATATATGATAGTATACATGTTTTATACTCTAGCAAAAAGTAGGCAAAATATAGGGTAAAAGAAAGTAAAAGGGAGGGATGGAGGGAAAGACATAGAAATAGAGGGTAAGAAAGCATGCAAAGTGGATGACATATGGTTATAAATGAAAATAATAATTACTGAGGTCTGTAGCAATTTAACTAGTGAGATTCGCTTGACAATAAATTATTCTCTACACTCTAGTCTATGTTTAACGGTTTCCATTGAAAACATATCAACCACAAATTGGCTTTTGCCATGGATGCTTCCCATCTACCTCTACAAGGATTAAATCATGTGATGCTGCAGCTGCTGACCTCTAACACACCCCAAAAGAGTTCAGGGTGGACAGCAGAAATGAAGCACTCTGCGCTCCCAGAAAAGTGGCAGGACAGGTCTTTAGATAGTTGGATAGACACAAAAGATGATTTTATTAGCTCAATTTTTGTATCTCCTCATGTCTAGAAAAACCGCTAAAATCCTTCATGATGATGAATTTTTCTCATACTAGCAGAAGTTTCACAAGACCAGCAGAAACTTTCTAAAAAATAAGCGTGCTTGATTGCATGTACTCTCCCTTTACCAAAATAACATATATACTGTCCTTCTCCCCTACATTTTTGGAACAATTTCTCAGAGCTATCTGAGGTGCTGTCTCCGTGGGCTGCAATCTACATGTTGCCCCAAATAAAACTAATTTGCAATTTTCACATTATGCATCATAAGTTGAAAAACACTCAAAAAATGTATGGTGTAATATTGAAAGTCAAAGTCACTCAGTTTAGTGAACTCTTTCTGACCCCATGAATTATACAGTCCATGGAATTCTCCAGGCCAGAATACTAGAGTGGGTTGCTGTTCCTTTCTTCAGGAGATCTTCCCAACCCAAGGATTGAACCCAGGTCTCCCGCATTGGAGGTGGATTCTTTATTAGCTGAGTCACCAGGAAAGCCCAAGAACACTGGAGTGGGTAGCCGATCCCTTCTCCAGTGGATCTTCACAATCCAGGAGTCAAATTGGAGTCTCCTGCATTGCAGGTGGATTCTTTATCAGCTGAGTTACCAAGAAAGCCCTAATATTTTAAAAATCATTTCAAAAAAACTGCAGAAATGAAATTAATTTCAAATTTTATAATTTTCTATACTATACATATAGATGAGCACCTAAAATAAAACAACTGTTTGTACCTCATTTTTTATAGTCATATTTTTGTAGATGACAGGGTTTTGAATTTTATGTAAACTTTTACAAATACCTTAATAAATATGATTACACAAATTTAATTTACCTTTTTTTTTTTTTTTTTCAGTAGTGTCACACTACAGTCTAATAAAGTTAGCTTTCAGAGTAAGGTCAGGGACATGACATTTATACCACATTCAGAAACTCATATCTTGCCTACCAAGTCTATTTTTACTATGAAGCCTGTGGGGGGAAAAAAAAAAAGCAATTATAGTTGTTCATCATCCCAGTGTATGAAGGGTTAAATCACAACCCACTGCAGTTGCCTCACTAACAGGGTGCCTTGAGGGAAATTAAGGATGAGTTATTCCATTCTTCTGATAAATAGACCCTTAAATAAATGCATACCTTAGGAAGACTGTCAGTAATCCTAGATTCTTGCATCTTCCTATAAATAGAAAGACATTAACATCATCACCTTGAGGAGTCTGTCCTTTGCAACTATCAGTAATCATCAACCTAGTGCGTGCTAAGCCCCTTCAGTCATGTATCTGTCTCTGTGTGATCCTACAGACTGTAGTGTGCCAGACTCTTCTGTCCATGGAATTCTCCAGGCAAGAATACTGGAGTGGGTTGCCATGATCACCTCTGGGAGATCTCCTTAACCCAGGGATCCAAACCAAATATCTGACATTTCCTGCATTGTCAGGCAGGTTCTTTACCCTCAGCACCATCCTGAATCAATTACCTGTATGCATGCTTTGTCTAGGATTTCCCAGGTGGCTCAGTAGTAAAAGATCTGCCTGACAATGTGGGAGGTACAGGGAACAATGGGTTCATTGTCTGAGTTGGGAAGATCCCCTGGAAGGCAAAGGTAACCCATTTCGGTATTCTTGCCTGAAAAGTCCCAAGGACAGGGAAACCTGATGGGCTGTAGCAAAGAGTAGGACACAACTGAGCATGCACCTAGACAGACAGATGCTTTGTCTAGTTCTTCTAAAGAACTTATTGAAATAGTCAGATTTGTTCAGGATTTACAGCATCTCACATGTTGGTAATGGCTTGAATCATGACTGTCTTCTAGTAAATCATGCATTTTCCCCACCACTCAAAAACAAGTCTTTGTGGGTTTGATTCTATGTTGCACTTGCTCAATGTGAATGCCTGAGTCTCAGTTCCTGCGTGAACACACTTCATGCAAACTTGGGGCTGAATTTCATGTAAATTTGGAGGTAGGATTTGTCCACTTAATGAAAAATGCACGATGTGATAGCTTCAGGCTTGTTCAGTTCAGGAACATTACTGAAAACTGTAGACCCCAAAACAGACTCTTGATAGCTCTGAGGAATGGCTTCAAAGAGGTTGGGGAGGATCCAAGATCCATGTGATTTTTTCTGGTTGGGAAATACATATAGTTAAGCTTATATCTACCTAGGTAGATATTTCCTTGACATTGAGCAAATGCCACATAGCATTATGATATATGAGAAAGAATGGCTCAGTTGAACTTCTCCACCAAATTTAACAAGTCTTATGAATGGCTTAATTCTATGGCTGTCTTGCAGAGAGACTCATTTTCTGTGGGCCCAGCTCTAACCTCCCTGCCTTTCATTGCTCAGCCCTCTGGAGTCAGCTGTCCATGGCTGATTCCTTTGTGGGAAGGGAGCTGGGGTCTTTCTCCTACCCTTGCTTGACTTTTTGTGTGGCTGCTTCCAAGCAGTGAAGTTAAGATAATAAGATACATGAGCCTATGTCATAGTCTATGACACAACCTTTCCCAGAAACCTCTCAAAAAACAATTCTTTCATTTTTGTATAATATGATTGCATCCTCATAGTCTTGTTTGTGGTAGTGAGTTATTTTGCATCTATTTTTTTTTTTTTATATTACCATTCTTCCAGGGCCTTTTCCCAGTGTAAGAGCTGAGACATTCATACCAGTTTGTGTTATGGCAGATAATAACCACCAATGTCAACCACAGTGCAGCAGAGGGCTAGCAATTGATCCTTTATTGATCCTAGCTATTGATCCTTAAGGCCATAATTGATCCTTGTGCTTGTCACAGATCTATAGAACAGCGCTCTTCACAGTAACTGAGGGACATCAGCTGATGGAACAGCTACCAACCTCAATAATTTCTGTCACCATCAGTGAGAGAAGAGAGGTCTCATCCTGGAAGGCCTCACAATGGCCACTATATCCTTGGGCTGGAAGTGACCTACTATATCTCATTGGTCAGAACTAGTCAGGAAGTACAGCCCTGCAAGGTACCCTGAATGGGGATTGGGGAGAGGGGGAATCTGACTACTCAGTGACAGTCACAAATTATCACCAACACTTAGCTCCATACACACACACACAAATTTTGTTGGGAACAATGAAATTGGGAAATTTCATTGGGAACAAATTTATGAATTTTAAATTTATGTCACTGCATTCATTTTTAAATAAGCATTAGGTAATATCATATAAAGCAAAACAATTTCATAAGAAAGTAACCATCATTATATTGGTTCACCTGTGGCTAATACATGTCAATGTATGGCAAAACAAATACAGTATTGTAATTAAATAAATAAATAATTTTATAAAAAAATTGAATTAAATTAAAAAATAAATAAATAAAAATAAAATCATTTAATAACTATTGGACAATATATTTTTAAAAATTATGATTATGTGTCATGGAATGAGATAAAACTGTGAAAACTATTACATTTAAATGCCTTAGGTATCATTTCAGACCCTATTCAAAAAAAGGTTTTGATTAGTACTGGTGAATATATAATTGCAATTTGAGTTAATTATTACCTGTCATTTTCTCTGCACAAAAAGGCCTAGCTCCATTGGTACCTTGGAAAGCATAAAATCAGCTTCACAAGATCTGTTATTCTGGCTATTTTAACTAGAAGCCTCTTGTATAAGGATTGATAGAGCTGACTTTTCTATGATTGCTTCGATATGGATAGCCATATATGATAAAAAATTATTTTAAGCTTCAGGATTTTTAATAGGTCCAGAAGCAGAACAGATGGAGAAGAATGACAAGAATACACAGAAGAACAACACAAATACAGTTCTTAATGAAACAGATAATCACAACAGTGTGATCACTCACCTAAAGCCAGACATTCTAGAGTATGAAATCAAGTGGGCCGGAAACATTACTACAAACAAAGCTAGTGGAGCTGATGGAATTCCAGTTGAACGACTTAAAATCTCAAAAGATGATGTTGTTAAAGTGTTGCACTCAATATGTCTTACAAATTTGGAAAATGCAGCAGTGACTGCAGGGCTGGAAAATGCCAGGTTTTCATTCCAATCCCAAAGAAGGGCGATGTCAAAGGATGTTCAAAGTACAGTACAATTGCACTCATGTCACATGCTAGGAAGATAATGCTCAAAATCTTTCAAGGTAGCCCTGAGAAGTATGTGAAGTGGTAGCTTCAAGATGTACAAGCTGAATTTAGAAAAGGCAGAGGAACCAGAAATCAAATTGCCAACATTTGTTGAATCACAGAGAAAGCAAAGAAATTTCAGGAAAGAAGCATCTAATTCTGCTTCATTTATTATACTAAACTCTTTAACTGTGTGGGTCACAACAAACTGTGGAAAATTCTTAAAGAGTTTGGAGTACCACAGCATCTTTCCTGCTTCCTGAAAAATTTGCAGATCAAGACGTTAGAACCAGTCATGGAATAACTGATTGGTTCAAAACTGAGAAAGAAGTATAACAAGGAACAATATTTTCACTGTTTTATTTAACTTATATGTAGAATATAACACGTGAAAGACTGGGCTGGATGAATCACAAGCTGAAATCAGAATTGCTGGGATAAATATCAACAGTCTCAGGTATGTAGATGATACTACTTTAACAGTAGAAAGTGAAGAGGAACTTAAGATTCTCTTGATGAGGATGAAAGAGGAGAATGAAAAATTTGACTTGAAACTCAACATTCAGAAAATTCAGACTGTGGTATCCAGTCCCAAACTTCATGTAAATAGAAGGGGAAAATGTGGAAGCAGTTATGCTTTTATTTTCTTGGGCTCCAAAATCACTGCAGACGGTGACCACAGTCAGGAAATTAAAAGACGATTGATACATGGAAGGAAAGCTATGACAAACCTAGAGAGAATATAAAAAAGCTGAGGCATCACTTTGCAACAAAGGTCCATATAATTAAAGATGTGTTTTTTTTCCAGCAGCCCTGCATGGATATGAGAGTTGGACCATAAAGAAGACTGAGTGCTGAAAAATTGATTATTTAAAATTGTGGTGTTGGAGAACACTCTTGGGAGTCCCTTGGACTTCAAGAGATCAATCTTAAAGGAAATCATCCCTGACTATTCATTGGCAGGAAAGATAATGAGGCTGAAGCTCTAATACTTTGGCCAACTAAGGTGAAGAGCCAATTCATCTGAAAAGAGCTTGATGCTGGGAAAGATTGAAAGGAAAAGGAAAAGGGGACAGCAGAAGATGAGGTAGTTATATAGCATCACTGATTTAATGGACAACAATTTTAGCATACTCCAGGAGGTAGCAAGGGACAAAGAAGCTGGGCATGCTACATGCGATTGCAAAGAGCTGGGTACAACTTAGCAACTGAACAACAAAAACAATGATAATCTTAGAATGACAGAAATTTATTGGCCACTTTGAAAAAACTTAAACATCTAGAAACTCCAGAAAAGAGAAAATAAGTGGCAGATATATACCTTATTTTAAAACCCAGAAATAAGACAGATGGCTCATCTAAATGGAGAAAATCTGCTTTGAGATATTGTAGATAATCTTTCGGACTTGGGCCTATCTCTACTACAAATAAGTTACTGTGCATAGCAGTAAACAAATATTCAGAAAGCTCAAAAGAGTAGGTGTTTATCTCAGACCTTACTGCTTGATATCCATGTTACACTGTCCAAATCATCCTCATCTATGGTACAGGTAAAAGAGCCATTTCCTACACTGAGATATGCATGCCATACTTCCTTCAAGGAATAACATAAGTTGGCAAATACACTCACTCTGGCTTTGGTTGCTGCTGTTCAGTTGTTGGCTCGTCTATTTTCAATCCCATGGGCTGCAGCACACCAGGCCCCCTTGTCTCTCACCATCTCCTGGAGTTTACCAAAGTTCATGTCCACTGAATCAGTGATGCCTTGCAACCATTTCATCCTCTGTCACCCTCTTCTATCTCTGTCTTCAATCTTTCCCAGAATGAGGGTTTTTTCCATGAGTCTTTGTTTGCATCAGTGGCCAAAGTATTTGAGCTTCAGCTTATTTCCTCAAATGCAGAGTGAAGCTCTGCTTAGAGTCGTGCTTCTAGGGACACTAACAGTCACTAACGGGCCAAAGAAGGAGAAAGATCTCACCTTTTCAACTGTATCCCATAAGGACCATAAGGAATGCATCTGACAGGGTATTTTATTTATTGAGCTTGCCATAGGATCATCTGAGGTGGCATTGTGGTTCATAGACTATCTTGACCTCTCTTTAAACCAAATCATGCTCCTCCAAGCTCCAAACTAGTGATGATCCAACAGTTCTTCCAAACAAATTTGAATGACAAAATTTCTTCCAAGAGACTTCTTCCCAGTGAACCCAACCAGCAAGAGTAATGAAGACCATGGTTTATGATCCTTTTTACTATGCTGTTGGATCCTATTTGCTAGAATTTTCTTGAGGATTTCTGCATCTACATTTATCAGTGATATTGACCTGTAATTTTACTTGTTGGTGATATCTTTGGCTGGTTTTGGTATCACAGTGATGGTGGCCTTGTAGAATGAACTGAGAGTCTTTCCTTTCTTTGCAAATTTTTGGAATAGTTTGGATAAGCTAGATATTAGTTCTTCCTTAAACATTCACCTGTGAAGCCATCTGGCCCTGGGTTTTTGTTTGTTGAAAGGATTTTGATTACATTTCTGATTCTTTTGTTTGTGATTGCTCCATTCATATTTTCTATTTTTTCTTGGTTTTGTCTTGGAAAGTTATGTGTTCCTAAGAATTTCTCCATTTCTTCTAGGTTGTCCATTTTGTTGGCATATAATTGCTTGCAGTAGTCTCTTATGATCCTCTGTATTTCTGTATTGTCTTTTGTAATTTCTCCTTCTACATTTCTAATTTTATTGATTTGAAACTTCTCCTTTTTTTTCTTAATGAGTCTGACTAATAGTTTGTCAAATTTGTTTATCTTCTTAAATAATCAGCTTTAAGTTTTATTGATGTTTCCTGTTACCTCCTTTATTCTTTTTCATTTATTTCTCCTCTGATCTTCATGATTTTTTTCCTTCTACTAACTTTGGGAGATTTATCCTAAGTGGTGACCACAGTCAGGAAATTAAAAGACGGTTGATACATGGAAGGAAAGCTATGACAAATCTAGAGAGAATATAAAAAACTGAGGCATCACTTTGCAACAAAGGTTCATATAATCAAAGATGTGGTTTTTCCAGCAGCCCTGCATGGATGTGAAAGTTGGACCATAAAGAAGAATGAGTGCTGAAGAATTGATTATTTCAAATTATGGTGCTGGAGAACACTCTTGGGAGTCCCTTGGACTTCAAGGAGATCAACCCTAAAGGAAATCATCCCTGAATATTCATTGGCAGGAAAGATCCTGAAGCTGAAGCTCCAATACTTTGGCCAACTAAGGTGAAGAGCCAATTCATCTGAAAAGAGCTTGATGCTGGGAAAGATTGAAAGGAAAAGGAAAAGGGGACAGCAGAAGATGAGGTAGTTATATAGCATCACTGATTTAATGGACAACAATTTTAGCATACTCCAGGAGGTAGCAAGGGACAAAGAAGCTGGGCATGCTACATGCGATTGCAAAGAGCTGGGTACAACTTAGCAACTGAACAACAAAAACAATGATAATCTTAGAATGACAGAAATTTATTGGCCACTTTAACAAAACTTAAACATCTAGAAACTCCAGAAAAGAGAAAATAAGTGGCAGATATATACTTTATTTTAAAACCCAAAAATAAGACAGATGGCTCATTTACATGGAGAAAATCTGCTTTGAGATATTACAGATAATCTTTTGGGCTTGGGCCTATCTCTACCACAAATAAGTTACTGTGCATGGCAGTAAAAAATGTTCAGAAAGTTCAAAAGAATAGGTGTTTATCCCAGACCCTACTGCTTGATATCCATGTTACACTGTCCAAATCATCCTCTTCTGTTGAAAATAAGTGGCAGATATATACCTTATTTTAAAACCCAGAAATAAGACAGATGGCTCATCTAAATGGAGAAAATCTGCTTTGAGATATTGTAGATAATCTTTCGGACTTGGGCCTATCTCTACTACAAATAAGTTACTGTGCATAGCAGTAAACAAATATTCAGAAAGCTCAAAAGAGTAGGTGTTTATCTCAGACCTTACTGCTTGATATCCATGTTACACTGTCCAAATCATCCTCATCTATGGTACAGGTAAAAGAGCCATTTCCTACACTGAGATATGCATGCCATACTTCCTTCAAGGAATAACATAAGTTGGCAAATACACTCACTCTGGCTTTGGTTGCTGCTGTTCAGTTGTTGGCTCGTCTATTTTCAATCCCATGGGCTGCAGCACACCAGGCCCCCTTGTCTCTCACCATCTCCTGGAGTTTACCAAAGTTCATGTCCACTGAATCAGTGATGCCTTGCAACCATTTCATCCTCTGTCACCCTCTTCTATCTCTGTCTTCAATCTTTCCCAGAATGAGGGTTTTTTCCATGAGTCTTTGTTTGCATCAGTGGCCAAAGTATTTGAGCTTCAGCTTATTTCCTCAAATGCAGAGTGAAGCTCTGCTTAGAGTCGTGCTTCTAGGGACACTAACAGTCACTAACGGGCCAAAGAAGGAGAAAGATCTCACCTTTTCAACTGTATCCCATAAGGACCATAAGGAATGCATCTGACAGGGTATTTTATTTATTGAGCTTGCCATAGGATCATCTGAGGTGGCATTGTGGTTCATAGACTATCTTGACCTCTCTTTAAACCAAATCATGCTCCTCCAAGCTCCAAACTAGTGATGATCCAACAGTTCTTCCAAACAAATTTGAATGACAAAATTTCTTCCAAGAGACTTCTTCCCAGTGAACCCAACCAGCAAGAGTAATGAAGACCATGGTTTATGATCCTTTTTACTATGCTGTTGGATCCTATTTGCTAGAATTTTCTTGAGGATTTCTGCATCTACATTTATCAGTGATATTGACCTGTAATTTTACTTGTTGGTGATATCTTTGGCTGGTTTTGGTATCACAGTGATGGTGGCCTTGTAGAATGAACTGAGAGTCTTTCCTTTCTTTGCAAATTTTTGGAATAGTTTGGATAAGCTAGATATTAGTTCTTCCTTAAACATTCACCTGTGAAGCCATCTGGCCCTGGGTTTTTGTTTGTTGAAAGGATTTTGATTACATTTCTGATTCTTTTGTTTGTGATTGCTCCATTCATATTTTCTATTTTTTCTTGGTTTTGTCTTGGAAAGTTATGTGTTCCTAAGAATTTCTCCATTTCTTCTAGGTTGTCCATTTTGTTGGCATATAATTGCTTGCAGTAGTCTCTTATGATCCTCTGTATTTCTGTATTGTCTTTTGTAATTTCTCCTTCTACATTTCTAATTTTATTGATTTGAAACTTCTCCTTTTTTTTCTTAATGAGTCTGACTAATAGTTTGTCAAATTTGTTTATCTTCTTAAATAATCAGCTTTAAGTTTTATTGATGTTTCCTGTTACCTCCTTTATTCTTTTTCATTTATTTCTCCTCTGATCTTCATGATTTTTTTCCTTCTACTAACTTTGGGAGATTTATCCTAAGAATACAAGATTATTCAGTATATACAAATCAATCAATGTGATATACCAAACTAACAAACTGAAAGATTAAAAAAAAAAAAACCACTATATGATCATCACAATAGTTCCAGAGAAAGCTTTCAACAAAACTCAACACCCATTTATAACAACTCTCCAGAAAGTAGGCATATAATAAACTTACCTTGACATAATAGTGGCCTCATATGACAAACCCACAGTGGATATTATTCTAAATGTTGAAAAATTGAAAGCATTTATTTTAAGATCAGAAACGAGAGAGGGGTGTCCCTCTTACCACTATTATTCAACATTGTTTTGGAAGCCCTAGCCATAGCAGTCAGAGAAGAAGAAGAAATCAATCCATATTGGAAAATAAGTAAAACTCTCATTGTTTGTAGATGACATGATACTATACATAGAAGATGCCACTAGAAAATTATTAAAGCTAATCAATGACTAAAGTAAAGTTACAGGATATAAAATTAATATACAGAAGCCTCTAGCATTTTTATACACTAACAATGAAAAATCAGGAAGAGAACTTAAGGAAAACGTCCCACTCCCCATTACAACAAAAATAATAAAATACTTAAGAATAAATTTGCATAAAGAGACCAAAGAACTATAGGCAGAAAAATTAAGGCACCGAAAAAACTTAAAGATGACACAAACAGATGGAGAGATACACAATATTATTGGATACAAAGAATCAATATTATTGCAAATGAGTATACTAGCCTAAACAATCTACAAATTCAATGAAACTCTATCAAACTACCTAGGATCTTTACAACAGAATTAGTACAAAAATTTCACAATTTGTATGGAAACCAAAAAGACCCCACATAGCTAAAGTAACCACGAGAAAGAAAAATGAAGCTGGAAGAACTCATTGTGAGTTTATACTATACATACTATACTACAAAGTTAGAATCATCAAGACAGTATGGTACTGGCAAAAATAGAGAAATATAGACCAATGGAACAAGACAGAAACCCCAGAGTCAAACCCAAGCACCTTTAGGCATATTATCTTTGACAAAAGAGGCAGGAATATACAATGGAGAAAAGACTGCCTCTTCAATAAGTGGTGCTGGGAAAATGGACAGATATATATAATAGAATAAATCTAGAACACCCCTAACATCATAAACAAAAATAAACTCAAAGTGAATTCAAGACTTAAATGCAAGGCCAGAAACTATAAATCCCTTAGAGGAAAACCCAGGCAGTGCACTGTTTAACAATCACAGCATGGTCATCTTTTATCCACCTCCTAGAGTAATGGAAATAAAAATAAAAATGAACAAATTGGACCTAAGTAAGTTTTTATTCCTTTGCACAGCATAGGAAACAATAAACAAAATTCAAAGACAACCCTCAGAATGGGATAAAATAATTGCAAATGAAGCAAGTAACAAATTATTTTTTTCTTTAAAATATATAATAATCTCATACAACTTAATATAAGAAAAACAGACAGTCCAATCAAAAATGTGAAGTAGACCTAAACAGACATTTCTCCAAAGAAAGTATACAGCTAGCCAGTAAATGCATGAAAAAAAAAAAAGCTCAACATTACCAGTTATTAGAGAAATGCAAATCAAAACTGCAATATATTATCGCCTTATACCAATCAGAGTGGCCACTATCAAAAATTCACAAACAATAAATGATGGAGACTATGTGGAAAAATGGGAACCCTGTCACACTGTTGGTGGGAATGTAAATTCATAGAGCCATTATGGAGAACAGTATGGTGATTCTTTTAAAAGCTTGGAATAAATCTTCCATATAATCCAGCAATCCCACTACTGGGTTTGTATCCTTAGAAACCACAAGTCAAAAATACACATATACCCCAATATTCACTGCAGCACTATTACAAAAGATAGGACATGAGAGCAAACTTTCATTTCAGTTCAGTCACTCAGTTGTGTCCAACTCTTTGTGACACCATGAATCGCAGCACGCCAGGCCTCCCTGTCCATCACCAACACCCAGAGTTCACTCAAACTCTTGTCCATCAAGTCGGTGATACCATCCAGCCATCTCATCCTCGATTGTCCCCTTCTCCTCCTGCCCCCAATCCCTCCCAGCATCAGACTCTTTTCCAATGAGTCAACTCTTCGCATGAGGTGCCTAAAGTATTGGAGTTTCAGCTTCAGCATCAGTCCTTCCAAAGAACACCCAGGACTGATCTCCATTAGAATGAATTGGTTGGATCTCCTTACAGTCCAAGAGACTCTCAAGAATCTTCTCCAACATCACAGTTAAAAAGCATCAATTCTTCAGCACTCAGCTTTCTTCACAGTCCAACTTTCACATCCATACATGACCACTGGAAAAACCATAATCTTGACTAGACGGATCTTTGTTGGCAAAGTAATGTCTCTGCTTTTCAATATGCTATCTAGGCTGGTCATAACTTTTCAAACTTTAAGTTCATAAAAAATTGAATAAAAACATAAGATATAGTATATAGAGGGTATACATATATGTATATGTGTATATATAATGGAATATTACTCTACCATAAAAATGAACAAAGCTGAGTCAGTGACAGTGAAGTACATTAATCTAATTCTAATTAATCTAACTCTGTTATACAGAATGAAGTAAGTCAGAAAGAGAAAAACAAATATTGTATATTAATACACATACGCAATCTAGAAAAATGATCTAATGAACCTATTTGTAGAGAAGGAGTAGAGACACAGGTGAACTTCTAGGGGCACAGTGGGTGAGGGAGAAAATGGACAAATTGAAAAAGTAGCATTGACATATATACACTTTCAGGTGCAAAATAGATAGCTGGTGGGAAGCCCAGGTTAGTACTCTATAATTCCCTAGAAGAGTGGAGTAGATGAGTGGGAAGAAGGTTCAAGAGGTAGAAGATGTATGTATAATTAAAGTTAATTCACATTATCGTATCTCAGAAACCAAAACAACATTATAAAGCAACTTTCATCCAGTTAAAAAATAAAGGGGAAAATACTGTAACATTTCCTCACTCAACTTTATAAATAAATATATGTGACTTAAAAAAAAAAAAACTAGTGAAGGTTACATAAAGTAGCCTGCTTTATAGCTTTGATACATTAAGCACAAAAAAACCAAGAAATAGTTGGATAAATCATCTCTTAATATGATATTTTGCCTTTGTTGGGGGTACAGAAAAGAGTAATTTTCAATTTTATTTACTTTTAGTGCTATTTGTAGAAATTTGAGCTCCATTATATTTTGAAGAAAAGTTTATTTAATTTTCTATAATCATTTTGAAATATGTCTTTTTATTTTAAAATAACCCTATCAGTGAAGATGACCATTTATTCCATTATAAAGTTAGAAGGATGAATTTCTGTCTGTTAATGTTCTCATTGTCATTGTGCTTCATACCACATGCCACATACATACTCTTACAAGCATACCACTACATGTACTTTTTGGAAAGCATTTTATAAATCATATTTATAAGAAAGTAGGGCAATATGTGAAACGTGAACTTCCAGATGTTCAAGCTGGTTTTAGAAAAGGCAGAGGAACCAGAGATTAAATTTCCAACATCTGCTGGACCTTCAATAAAGCAAGAGAGTTCCAGAAAAACATCTATTTCTGCTTTATTAACTATGCCAAAGCCTTTGACTGTGTGGACCACAATAAACTGTGGAAAATGTTGAAAGAGATGGGACTACCACACCACCTAACCTGCCTCTTGAGAAACCTATATGCAGGTCAGGAAGCAACAGTTAGAACTGGACATGGAAAAACAGACTGGTTCCAAATATGAAAAGGAGTACGTCAANTTGACTGTGTGGACCACAATAAACTGTGGAAAATGTTGAAAGAGATGGGACTACCACACCACCTAACCTGCCTCTTGAGAAACCTATATGCAGGTCAGGAAGCAACAGTTAGAACTGGACATGGAAAAACAGACTGGTTCCAAATATGAAAAGGAGTACGTCAAAGCTGTATATTATCATCCTGCTTGTTTAACTTATATGTAGAGTGCATCATGAAAAACACTGGGCTGGAAGAAGCACAAGCTAGAATTAAGATTGCTGGGAGAAATATCAATAACCTCAGATATGCAGATGACACCACCCTTATGGCAGAAAGTGAAGAGGAGCTAAAAAGCCTCTTGATGAAAGTGAAAGAGGAGAGTGAAAAAGTTGGCTTAAAGCTCAACATTCAGAAAACGAAGATCATGGCATCTGATCCCATCACTTCATGGGAAATAGGGAAATAGTGGAAACAGTGTCAGACTTTATTTTTCTGTGCTCCAAAATCACTGCAGATGGTGATTTCAGCCATGAAATTAAAAGATGTTTACTCCTTGAAAGGAAATCTATGACCAACCTAGATAGCATATTCAAAAGCAGAGACATTACTTTGCCAGCAAAGGTCCATCTAGTCAAGGCTATTGTTTTTCCAGTGGTCATGTATGGATGTATTAGTTGGACTGTGAAGAAAGTTGAGAGTCGAAGATTTGATGCTTTTGAACTGTGGTGCTGGAGAAGACTCTTGAGCGTCTTTTGAACTGCATGGTGATCCATACAGACCATCCTAAAGGAGATCAGTCCTGGGTGTTCATTGGAAGGACTGATGCTGAAGCTGAATCTTTAATAATTTGGCTACTTCATGTGAAGAGTTGGCTCACTGGAAAAGACCCTGATTCTGGGAGGGATTGAGGGCAGGAGGGTAAGAGGATGACAAAGGATGAGATGAATAGATTACATCACCAACTCGATGGACATGAGTTTGAGTGAACTCCGAGAGTTGGTGATGGACAGGGAGGCCTGGCATGCTGTGATTCATGGGGTTGCAAAGAGTCAGACACTCCCAAGCACCTGAACTGAACTTAGGGCTTCCTTGATAGCTCAGTTGGTAAAGAACCTGCCTGCAATGCAGGAGACCTCAGTTCAATTTCTGGGTCAAAAAGGTCCAAAAACTGGGGTAGGAATACGCTACCCATTTCAATATACTTGGGCTTCTCTTGTGGCTCAGCTGGTAAAGAATCAGCCTGCAAATTGGGATACTGGGTTTGGAAAGATCCCCTGGAGAAGGGAAAGGCTACCTACTCCAATATTTTGGCCTGGAGAATACCATGGACTGTATAGTCCATGGGGTCACACAAAGTCGAACACAACTGAGTGACTTACTTTCATAAGAAAGTATAGCATGATCAATATTATATTAATATAATTATGGGAAAATAATGAAAGAATGACCCAATAACAGATCCTAAATATAGCCTAATAATGGCCTCAAAAGATATTAATAAATATTCTGTTTAATTATGAAGGATAATCAATAATTGCAGTGAGAAGTGATCCAATTTTGCTACTTCAAGATTAGAAATCAGGAGATGGTGCAATTGTGTCTTATCTCTTTCTTCTACCCTCTGTGCATAAAATCCTCTGGGAAATGTACTTATGAAAATACAGAAAGTTCTATGCTTTTCATCCCTACATTTTCCCTCCCTAAGTCGATCAATCCATGTTGGCCGGTAGGAGAGATTTTTTTTCTCGAGGTTCAGTTTCCTTCCTGACATAGAACTTCTATAGACTCAGTGATGTCTTATGCAACCTGCTATTTGAATGTTAGTATTCTGGTGAAGTAGAATAGTCAAAGCTTTCCATTCAAACGTTCCAGGCTTTTCCATTTCTACAAACCTTTGTTACTTAATATATATAGAGAAAATTAATGTCTATGTCTCAGACCTGTTATGTTGATTAATGGTGAGTAATAAGGAAGCCATATTTGGGGTATACTAGAAAGCTATGGTTTATTTTCCCACATAGTTCCTTCTTTGCTTCCAGTTTGATTTACTAGCCTAGAAATGCTGCAATAATTCTGTTTCCAGTAATTTCTGTTTGCAGTACTTTAAAAAGAAAATTGAAAATAGTAGAGAAGATATGTGAGTGCCTAGACAACTGCTTCACAACAAACATACTTCATAACGCAGTCTCTGACATAAGAAAACCTGTTTTATTATATTCATGGACTCAGGGGTCCAACTATCATAAGAGGGTGTGGTAGAGATGTTCACCTTTGTTTCACATACTTGGATGTGGTTATTCTTGTTCATTTGCTCCTTGGAAGAAAAACTATGACAAACCTAAACAGTCTATTAAAAAGCAGAGCCATTAGTTTGCCAACAAAAGTCCATATAGTTGAAGCTATGATTTTTTCCAGTAGCCATGTATGAATGTGAGAGCTGGACTATAAAGTAGACTGAGCACCAAATAATTGATGGTTTTGAACTGTGGGGTTGGAGAAGACTCTTTAGAGTCCCTTGGACTGCAAGGGGATCAAACCAGTCAACCTTAAAGAAAAACAACCCTAAATATTCATTAAAAGGACTGATGCTGAAGCTCCAATACTTTGGCCATCTGATATGAAGAAGTGACTCATTAGAAAAGACCCTGACTCTGGGAAAGTTTGAGAGCAGGAGGAGAAGGGGATGACAGGTATTAGATGGTTGGATGACATCACTGATTCAATGGATATGAGTTTGAACAATCTCCAGGCGATGGTGAAGGACAGGGAAGTCTAGTGTGTTGCAGTCCAGACACGACTGAGCAACTGGACAAAAACAATTCTTGTTTATATGAATGAAAGAGGGGAATTGTCTGTTCCACTTGTATTCAACATAGACTAGTCATTTGGGTAAGATAATGGTGATAGACATTCTTTCTCCACTGAAAAAATGGGGGCAGGAAAACAGATATTCAGTCACTAGTCCTTAGTAATTTGAAGATGCAGCTGGATGTGTATTGGCGATTTCTTGATTAGGGCCTAGTCCTTGACAATCATTCCCTTTGGCTTCAAATTCTGCCTTCTGTGTTCTTTTTCTCCCTCTGATTCATACTTCCGCTTTCACCAAAATTAGTTTATTTTTCTGTTGAGTTCAGTTCAGTTCAGTCGCTCAGTCATGTCCGACTCTTTGTGACCCCATGAATTGCAGTTTATTTTTGGAACTATGTAATTAATATATAGTTTTCAATGTGCAGAAATTTAGAGATTCAAAGTTTTCTTTTCACTTTGACTTTGTCCCTTTCCATTAAAAATGATAATATTCCTTTAAAGACTTGAGGCATTTCTTGTCATGTCATGCCTCATGCTATTGGACAGAATCTACACCTACTAATATCTTGAAGAAAAAACATCTTTTACCGTGGTGTCTCCTGTAAGGCAGTGATGGAACAATGCTTTTAAGAGGTTAGAAACATTGTCCAAGCAAGCGAGTCAGTGGGACATTTTCTTAGATTCTTGGTGGCTTTTTTGTTAAACTGAGAAGGCTTCTATAATTTGCTCTGAATCTTTCTGAGGATTTAACAAAGGACCTTTCAATCACACTCTGTATTCCCAGGGATCAACTTTCCTGGCACTACTTTGGGTTTATTTGGCATGTGTTCTGAGATTATTTATTTGAAAATATCTTCCTTGATGGAAAGACCGCTGTAGCTCTATATATTTCCTATTGATTCTAACTGAATGTTGGGAGTTTTGTCCATAGATTATCTATCTCCTTAAAAATTTTATTATGAGCCATAAGCAGAAACCCTTCATAGCTAGATCACAGAATTTATTTGGTACATTTTCTGTTTTCCACATTACCATCAGTGATGTTATTGTCAAACTTTCTGCTACTACATAACAATGGTAGCTCTAATCCTAGCTTCTGAAACTTTTTCTTTTTCCATTATCCTTCAATTTTTTTTTTCCTTATTGAGACTCATTAGGTTTCTGTTCACTGCATGATTCTAAAGTTAGCATTACATGTTTCAAGTTTTTGTTATGGCATCATCTCATTCATAGCACCAGTTTTTGTTTTTTGTTTTTTCCTGTTGCACTTTCTTTTGCTGAAAAGCAAACCAGGGTTTTCACTCTTCTCTGTGAGATCATGATATATCAGATGAAGAAGGGTATAGATATTTGGCAGATGCTGTTGGCTATACAAGTTGCCCCACAAAAGATGCCAAGAGAGTGAGATTCTAGTTATTTTTAGTGAATGTAGCAGCTTCCTAGTGGGGAAGTGAGGGGTGTAGCTTTCACATAGCAGCATTAGTACAGTGAGATGACTAGGGGAAGAGGGCAGAAAGGGGAAGATTTCCCAAACTGTGTACATTTAAACATAACATGGCCTCAGAAGGCCTAGAGTTTTTCCTTTTGTGTGACACACTTTCCATTGTTCTCTCTCAGGTTTAGTTTTTTGCTGACTTTTATGCAAAAGTTTAAGCTGTCTAAAATAGACTTCAATTCTCTTTTTATTTATACATTGTTCCCCAAAATCAAAGAAATGCATTGTCATTATCAGTTATATCCAAAAGTCATATCTTTCCCAGTAAAGAAAAATAAAATCCCTTTAAATCTTAATTCCATCTGGGAGAGAATATTTTAAAAACTGGTACACCAACAGAATTAGTAAAGTATGCTGAGTATTAGCATCTATAGAAGAAAAGGGCAATAAACATGAAATTAAGTAAAAAGGAAGAGTTTTGAAGAAAGGTATAGTATTGGCATTATAACTGATAGATTAAATAAAAGACACATTAAAAAGGAATGATTGAATTTTTAATTCATAGCTTATTAAAGACTTAAAAGACCAGATTAAGTATATAATTGATAACAGAATTCAATGTGTTAAGTATTAAACATTTTCAGAGGAGTTAGAAGCTGTAAGTGACAAAGAAAAGTGCAAGATGAAAATTGATGGACATTTGTGTGCTGGAGAAACAAGATTAAATGTAGTAATTTGCTTTTCTTTTTGTTCGTCTTTGGCTGGGTATAAAATCTGAAATACTAAGGATCCAAAGGGACAAAGTCTGTAGAAAAATCAGAGGAAAGAAATAGGTTCAGCTTCTTCTTGGTTGGTGATATTCAAGTAAGGATAGAACATGTTAAAGAAATAGTTTATCCTTTGTATTCTGAAGAAGCAAATACATTTAACACATTTGAAAATACTTTCAGGGCATTTGGATTATGATCCTGTTTTATTCTGTTTAAAATGAGATTTTTACTCCTTAAGAATAAAAACTCCTTCCTCCTTGAATTTTGGTAAAGCTTTGTAAATAAAATAATAAATATATGAAATAAATATATATATAATATATTATCTACCATATATTATATATCAAAAAGAAGATTCATAAATCACTGCAGCTGTAGGAAAAGCAGTGCACACAGTAAAACTACATACCATTATATGCTAATTGTAGTCATGATCAACAAGCTTTAGCTAAACCTTGTTTGATCCTTATGCAATAAAATACTTCTCCTCAAGTTGCCAGTAGGACACTCTGCTGGTATTAAGAAAGAGGAAACTGGAAATGAAGAATTAGAGAGGGAGTGGTTTAGATTGGAGATGTAGATTTCAAAAATATTTTCATAGAGTCAAAAGCTGACACACTGGGAGCAGATGTTATTACCACATAAAAGAGAAGTGCTTAGTAAAAAGAAATTGAGAATGTGTACATTTCTGAAGCATGAGACTAAGAGTTTGTATGCAGGATATGAAGAAGAGAAAGTATCTGAAATAAAATGTAATTTTTTTTTTAAATTTTAAAGTTTTAGAAATCTGCATGGACTATATCAAAAGGAGTGTACAAACAACATTAATAGTCATACCTTCTAACATTATTATTTACATGAACATTTTTCTACATTTATATATTAGCATATATAAAAGTAGGAATATTTTGCATAAGTTCCATTTATAGAAAAAAAATTCTGATCTCTATACTTCTTTATTCATTTACTTATATATTCATCACATAATTACATTCATAGATTCAAAGGATAAGATGGCTGGATGGCATCACCAATGCAGTGGACATAAACTTGGGTAAGCTCTGGGAGATGGTGAGGGACAAGGAGGCTTGGAGTGCTGCAGTCCATGGGGTCGCAAAGAGTTGGATACGACTGAAAGACTAAATTGAACCGAACTGATCTCAGACAACAGTGTTTAAGAGTTCCTGTTAGTTCTTATCTTCCCTTACAGTATTGCCATAAGTATATATTTTTAGCAAAATCAATGGATACAATTTCTGTTACTCTCATGATTGTAAGCTTGAGCATTTTTATTAAAAAATGTATTAGCATTTGTTCAAATTATTTAATGAATATTATTTGGTTCATTCATTTTAGTCTATTTCTTCATATAAACATTTGGATAATGATGTATTAGTCTACATAACAGACTTTTAATTGTTCAGTATGCAGCCAAAAAGAATATCTTAATTTAATGTAATAAAGGACATAAATATCTTTATGCATTCACACTTGCATTCTTGTGCATAATCACAATATATTATTTTTGGAGCAATTTTAGGTTCACTGGAAAAATGAAAGGGAAATATAGAGATTTCCTACGCGTCTTCTGCTCCTTCCAATGGATGGTCTCCCCTGTTGTCACCTTAACCACCAGCATGGTACATTTGTTACATCTGATGAAGCTCTAGTCACAGATCATTATCACCCAAAGTCCATAGTTAAAGGTTCACTCTGGTATCCTACATCCTATTAGTTTGGACAAATATATAGTGGTGTTTAATCATTATCATTATACCATATGGAGTATTTACACAGCCGTAAAAATTCTGTTACCTTTATTCATCGCTTTCCCACCTAAACCCTGATGAGCATTGATGTCTTTCTTTCTATTTTTTTTACTTTCTAATTTTGTCTTTTCCAGAATTTCATATAGTTGAAATCACTCAGTATGTGGCTTTTCAGAATGGCTTCTGTCACTAAAAATAGCCATTTGAATTTTCCTATAAATCTATTTAGAATCAAACTTAAAAATCACCACCAGCAAATCATGTTTGTAGCCTATATGGCAACTGAACATTCTTCTATTTAATTTTTCAGCACTGCTTTATTTTAAGACATAGGTTGCAAAAAATAATAAGCTATTTGTATTGTAAGCTGAAAAGAATGAGAATCATAGAGTAGATCTGCAGCAATCTTCTGAGGATGGCAAGAAAAATAGACATTTCAACTGCGCCTTTAGAGTCACAATCAGGTTGATGGAAACAAATAGCCCCAGGTCATTCACCTTAAAACCTAAGTAGAGAAACAAACAGTCGGCCAACCAGAGGTGTAGAATTGGTATAGAATTTAAAGGCTCAAGAAACAGTTTTCTGTGGCAGTTAACCTGGGGTATCCTCTAATGCACATTAATGAAGTCTCTTTTATGTACAGTTGGGAAGGTCCCCTGGAGGAGGAAATGGCAACCCACTCCAGTATTTTTGCCTAGAGAATCCCGTGGACAGAGGAGCCTGGCGGGCTACAGACCATGGGGTTGCAAAAAGTCGGACACGACTGAGTGACTAATATGAATATATATGTGAGTTTTCATGGTTTGGTAACTTGCTTCCTCTTAGCATTAAATAACTTCATTATCTGGATGTACCACAGTTTATCTATTCACCTAATGGAAAATATTGTGGTTGCTTCCAATTTTCAGATATTATTAATAAAACTGCTTAATATCCATGTGCAAGTACTGTTCAGGCACACATTTTCAACTGTTTTTTAGTAAACACCAAGGAGAGTGATTGCTGGATCATATGTTACTAGTGTGTTTACTTTTCAAGAAACTTCCAAAATATCTTAAAAGTAGCTGTGCAATTTTGCCTTCTCACTGGCAATGGATGACAGTTCCTGTTTTTTCACATTCTTGCCAATATATGGTGTCAATGTTCTGGATTTTGGTCATTAAAATAAAAGCATAATGCTATCATGTTGAATTTCCTTGATGACATACGATGTAGAGATGTTTTAATATGCTTATTTGTCATTTGTATATATTTTTTAGTGAGATAGCTATTAAGGTCTTTGGCTCATTTTAAAATCAGGTTGCTTGTTGCTTGTTAAAATCAGCTTACTTATTGCTCAGTTTTGAGTTCTTTGTACATTTTAGAAAAGTCTCGTATCAGATGCATTCTTGTTCCAATATTTTCTCCCAATCAGAGGCTTCTTTTTCTTTTCTCTTTGACATTGACTTTTGAAGAGCAGACAGTCTTAATTTAAATGGAGTCCTTTTTACCAATCATTTCTTTTACAGGGAGTCCTTTTTACCAATCATTTCTTTTACAGGTTGTGTTCTTTGTGTCACACCTAACAGTCATCAACAAACCCAAAGTCATCTACATTTTCTTCTATGTTACCTTGAGAAGTTTTATGTTTTTGCATTTTACATTTACATCTATGATTCATTTTGAGTTAACTTTTATGAAGGATATAGTACCTATGTCTAGGTTCACAATTTTGCTTAATAATGTCTAGCTGTTCTAGCACCATTAGGTGATAAGGTGATAAAGTCGCTCAGTCAAGTTCGACTCTTTGCGACCCATGGACTGTAACATACTAGGCTTCTCTGTCCATGGGATTCTCCAGGCAAGAATACTGGAGTGGATTGCCATTTCCTTCTCCAGGGGATCTTCCCGACCCAGGGATCAAACCTGGGTCTCCCGCATTGGAGGCAGACGCTTTAACCTCTTGGCTGATAATATTATCTTTGATTCATTGTATTTCTTTTGCTTCTCTGTGAAAGATCAGTTGACTATATTTATATGGGTCTATGTATGGTCTCTAGACTGTGTTCCATTGATCTACTTGTCTATTCTTTCACCATAACCATACTGTCTTGAAACTACAGATTTACAATAAATTTTAAAGATGTAGGTTTGATCCCTGAGTCAGGAAGATATTCTAGAATAGGGAAAAGCAATCCACTCCAGTATTCTTGCTTGGAAAATCCCATTGACAGAGAAGCCTGGCAAGATACAGCCCTTTGGGCTGCAAAGAGTCAGACATATCTGAGCACTGAACACTCAAAGATGATTAGAGTCAGTTGTCCAGATTTGTTGTTCTTTGATACTGTTGTCAATTCTAAGTCTTTTTCTTTTCCTTGTAAATTTTGGAATCAGTCTGTGGATGTCTACAAATATTTTGCTGAGGTTTTAATTGAGGTTGCTTTGAACTTACAGATTACTTATGGAAAAAATATCATCTTGACAATATTGAGTCTTCTTATTCATAAACATGGAACATCTCCCCCAAAGAAATATTCTTCCATTTACATTTATTTAGCTTTTCTTTGATTTTTTTAAACAGAATTTTGTAGTGTCCTCATGTAGATTTTGCCAGGGTTAATGTAAGTGACATTGTTTATTTATTTATTTATTTATTTTTATTTTTATTAATTAATTTATTTTTTTTAATTACAATACTGTATTTGTTTTGCCATACATTGACATGTATTAGCCACAGGTGAGCACACTCTCCCAATGCCGAAGCCCCCTCCCACCTCCCACCTCACATCGTCTACCTGAATCATCCTGTGCACCAGCCCCATGCATCCTGCATCCTGCATTGAACATAGACTGGCACTTCGTTTCTTACAAGATAGTATACGTTTCAATGCCATTCTCCCAAACCATCCCACCCTTTCCCTCTCTTTATTTAATTTTAAATTCCTCTTGCTTATTGCTTACTGGTTATAAAGTTTATTGCTGCTGTTATTTAGTTAATGAGTCATGTCCAACTCTTTGTGACCCCATGGACTCTAGTTCATCAGGCTTCTTTCATCACTGGATTTCCCAGGCAAGAATACTGAAGTGGATTACCATTTACTTCTCCAGGGCATCTTCCTGACCCAGCGATCAAACCCATGACTCCTGTTTGGCGAGTGGATTCTTTATCATTGAACCACCTGAGAAGTCCATGTTGCTTATTATTGATTGATTTTGCATACTCACCCTGTATTCTGAAAGCTTACTATAAGTGTTTATTAGTAACTAATATTTCTTGTCAATTCTTTTAGATTTTCTATACAATTGATCATGTCATCTGTGAAAAAAGACAATTTTATTTTTCTTTTCAAGCTAAAATATTTTATATAGCTTTGCATTAGCAAGAATTTCCAGTAAAATGTTAGATAGGAATCATAAGAGGGGATATACTAACCTTGTTCCTGATCTTAGTAGGAAAGCTTTTAGTTTCTCATCATTAAGTATGATGTTACCTGTAGGATTTGTGTAAAATTTTGTTATTGTTCTTTTCAGGTGAGGGCCTTCCCCTGTATTGTTAGTTTACAGAGAATCTTTATCAAGAATAGTTGTTGGAGGTTTTTTTTTTTTTCTTTTCTGCATCTATTGATATGATCATGATATTTTTCTTCTTTAGTTTGTTCATATATTACATTGCATTAATTGATTTTTAAATGAGCAAGCCTTATGTACCTGGGATCAATGCCACTCACTTGGTAATATTTTATAATTATTTTATATATTCATGGATATGATTTGCTATTCTCTTGAGGATTTTATATCTGTTTATGAGAGATAATCTGTGTTTTATTTTCCTTCAGTATCTTTGTCAGGTTTTGGTATTAGGGTGATGCTGGCCTCATAAAATGAGTTAGGAAGTATTCTGTCTGCTTCTATCTTCTGAAAGGAACTGTAGAGAATTGTTAATAATTTATTATGTATATGTTTGTTATAACTCACTGGCGATTCTGTTTTTGCCTGGCACTTTTTGTTTATTCATTTAAAAATAAATATAGGACTAGTCAGATTGTTTCTTTCTTCTAATGAGAGTTTAGCCATTATGTCTGCCATGATATTAGACACGATGTTTGATCAGCACTTCACCTAGGTGATCAAATGTTGTGACTTTATATTGTTTACAGGATTCTTTTACCCTTTTAATTCATACTGGATGTGTAGTTATATTTCCTCTTTTATTTCTGATATTAATAAAAGTTCTTCTCTCTCCTTGTTTTTAGTTAGCCTGACCAGAAGCTTATTAATTTGATTGCTATTTTGACTTTTGCTTTATCTATTCTCTCTTTCTGTTTTACAATTTCATTGCTATATTTTCTGATATTATTACTTTTTTCTTGCTTACTTTGGTTTTACATTGTCTAGGTTCCCAAGATGGAAGTCTTAGGATTTTAGTCTTGATTTTATATTTTTCTTCTTTTCTTTTTCATGTATATTCAGTCTATCAATTTTCCTCTAAGTACTGCTTTTGCTTTATAAGTTTTTTTTTCTCTTTTTACTTTAATTTAGCTCAAAATATTTTATATTTCTCTCAAGATTTATTGGGCTAATGTATTATTTAGAAATGCATTGCTTGATTTCCACATTTTTAGAATTTTCTAAATATCATTCAGTTATTGATTTCTAGTTTATAATTTTATTGTTGCC
>SJYG01000245.1:2591484-2610164 GCA_006410535.1 Litocranius walleri | reverse complement strand
GACTGTTCTACTAACAGACTCTTCCTGGCTCCCCTCTCCATTTCTCCTTGGGCCTCCTCTATTCCCTGAGACAGAGCAATATTGAAATTAGGCCAATTAATAACCCTGCAATAGCATCTAAGTATTCAAGAGAAAAGAACAGTTGCGAACCTCTCACTTAAAATTAAAGCTAAAAATGATTAAACCTAGTAAGGAAGGCATGTTGAAAGTCAAGACGGGCCAAAAACTAGGCCTCTTGTGCCAAATGGTTAGAAAAGATGTGAATGCAAAATAAAGATTATTGAAGAAAGTTAAAAGTGTTATTCCAGTGAATACACAGGTATTGAGAAATTGAAACGGTCTTATTATTAATACAGAGAGAGTTTTAGTGGTCTGGAGAGATCAAAAGAGCCACATCACTCTCTTAAACTAAAATCTAATCCAGAGCATGAATCTAATTATTTCAGTTATATGAAGGAATTGTTTCAAGCTAGATTAGTCTCAAAATCTAGTTGAGACTTAAGAAAAAACTTCACGTGCATAACATCGAAGTGCAAAGTGAAACAGCATGTGTTGATCTAGAGATTGCAGCAAGTTATTCAAACGATCTAACTAAGATAATTCATGCTGATGATTACAATAAGCAAAAGATTTTCAGTGTAGATAAAACAGTCTTCTGTTAGAAGAGGCCATCTAAGATGTTCATAGCTAGAGAGGAGAAATCAATGCCTGGCTTCAAAGAACAGGCTGATGCTCTTGTTAGGGGCTAATGCATCTCACAACTTCAAGTTTAAGCCATTGTTCATTTACCATCCAGAAAATAGTAGGCTCATTAAGAGCTATGCTCTTAGTAACAAACTACTCTGACTGAAGGGGAAAAATAAAATCTAGTTTTCCTATTCTGTATGAACAGAACAGCAAAGCGTGGATAATAGCACATCTGCTTACATCATAGTTTGCTAAACATTTTAAGCCCACTATTGAAACCTAATGCTTAGAAAGAAATTAAAAAAAAAAAAAAGACATTCAAAATATCATTGCTCATTGAAAATACAGCTGATCACCCAAGAACTCAGATGGAGATGGACAATGAAATTAATGTTGTTTTCAAGCCTTGTAACATAACATCCTTCATCCAGCTCATGGATCAAGGAGTCACTCCAATTTTCAAGACTTTTGATTGAGGAAATACAATTTGTAAGTCTGTAACTGTCATATATAGTGATTCCACTGATGGATCTGAGCAAACAAATAAAAAACATATTTGAAATGATTCGCCATTCTAGATTTCATGAAGTATATTTGTGATTCTTGGGAGGAGGTGAAAATATCAACATTAACATGAGTTTGAAAGAAGTTGATTCCAACCCTCATGGATGACTTTAAGAGATTCAAGGCTTCAGTGGAGGAAGTAACTACAGATGTGGTGGAAATAGCAAGAGAACTAGAATTAGATTTGGACCTTGAATATGTGACTGAATTTCTGGAATCTCAAGATAAAACAGATAAAGGGTTGATTCTTATAGGTGAGAAAAGAAAGGGGTTTCTTGAGGTGAAATCTATTTCTGCTGAAGATACTGCGAAGATTGTTTAAATAACAACAGAAGACTCAGAATATTACATAGTTGATAAAGCAGAGGAAGTGTTTGAGAGGATAGACTTCAATTTTGAAATGGTTTACTGTGGGTAAAATGCTTTCAAATATTTTTTTTTTCTCTATAGAAAAATCATTCATGAAAGAAGAGTCTTTGATGTAGCAAATTTCATTGTTGTCTTAGTATAAGAAACTGACACAGCCACCCCAAACTTCAGTGACCCTGATAGTGAGCAATGATCAATTCTGAAACAAGACTCTCCACTAGCAAAGAGAATGTGGCTTACTGAAGACTTAGATGACGGTTAGCAATTTTTAGCAATAAACTATTATTGGTTAAGGTATGTACATTCTTAAGGTACACATTAAGGATTGCTATATCTAGTTAGTAAACTGATTATTATCATTATGTAATGCCCTTCTTTATCATGGATAACTTTCTTTGCTATAAAATATGCTCTTTCTGAAATTATATTTGTTGAAAGTAGCCATTCCTAGAAATTCCCCAGAGGTTCAGACAGTAAAGAATCTGCCTGCAATGCAGGAGACCTGGGTTCAATCACTGGTTTGGGAAGATCCCCTGGAAAAGGGTATGGAAACCCATTCCAGTATTCTTGCTTGGAGAATCCCATGGGCAAAGGAGCCTAGTGAGCTACAGTCCATAGGGTAACAAAGAATCAGACACAACTGAGCAACTAAGAACAGAAGAGCTATTCCTAAAAAATTAATTTTTATTGGAGTATAGTTGATTTATAATGTCATGTAAGTTTCAAGTGTCCAGCAAAGTGAATCAGTTACACATATATATATGTGCCCACTTCTTTTAGATTATTTTTCCATATACTGAGTAGAGTTCCCTGTGTTATACTTTAGGTTCTTATTAGTTATCTATTTTATATATAATAGAGTCTACATGTCAATCCCAATTTCTAAATTTATCCTTCAAAGTCTTCCCCCTTGGTAGCCACAAGTTTATTTTCTACATCTGTGACACTGTTTCTGCTTTGTAAATCAGTTTGCCTGTATCATTTTTTAATATTCCACATATAAGTGATATACTGTTATATTTATTTCTCTGTCTGACTTACCTCACTTATGTTGATCTAGGTCCATTCATGTTACTGTAATTGCATTATTTCATTCTTTACAAAGGAATAATAATCCATTGCATATATCTACCACATCTTCTTTATCCATTCATCCACTGATGGACATTTAGGTTGCTTCCATGTCCTGGCTACTAAAAATAGTGCTGTAATAAGCATTCAAGTGAATGTATCTTTTTGATTTATGCTTTCTTTTCCCCTGGGTATATGTCCAGGAGTGAGATTGTTAGATATACTCAAATATTTTTTTGATTAATGCTAGCAGTATATTTCCCTGTATTCATTTATTTTTAACCCATGTGTTTATTTATATTTAAATTATGTTTCTTGTAGACAATATGCAGTTGGGTCAGGTGTTGGCAGAGTGAAAAAAATCTGCCTTTTAATAAATACTTTTAGACAGCTGTCTTTTAAACTAATTATTGAAATACTAACATATCTGGATTAATATATATCATATTAATTGTGCTGTATATTTTCTATTCTGTTCTTTTACTCTGCTTTTGTCTTCTGCTTATTTTGTGATTTTAACTCAGTGTTTCATATGATTCTATGTTTACTTTTTTGGCTAGCATACCAGTTATACTTATTTTTAAACTTTCTAATGTACATTTTTACTTAGCTTATCCAAATCTACTTTAAAAAATACCCATTTTATGGGTAGTGTGAGTATAATATAATAGCAAAATAATCTTACTTCTTCCCTCCCATGCTTCATATCCTTACTATCATTTGTTTCACTTTATATAAGCATACATAGGCAATTACTGGCAATAATCTCTTGGCTTTATTTATCTGAGGAAGATTTATGTCTTGTTCAATCTTGATGGACAGTTTTGCAAGTTGTGGAATTCTAGGCTGGTGTTGATTTTCTCTCAATTTCTAAATATTTTACTGATTTTTTTTTCTTGCTTATGTGGTTTCTTTCCAAGGAGGTGTCAGATATAAAACTTATCTTTTTTTTCTCTATAGGTAAGGTTCTTTTTTAATTTAAATTTATTTATTCTAATTGAGGGTTAATTACTTTAAACTATTGTATTGGTTTTGCTGTACATCATCATGAATCTCCCACAGGTGTACACATGGTAAGATTCTTCTTTCCTCTGACTGGTATCAGAATTTTTTTCTTTGATTTTCTGCAGTCAAAAATTAGATGCTCATATGTAGTTGCTTTGGCATTTATTTTGGATGGTATCCTCAGAGCTTGTTGGATATGAGGTTTGGTTTCTGACACTAATTTGGGTAAGATCTCAGTCATCATTTTTTTATATATTTCTTCAGGTTATTTTTTTCTTCTCCTGATTTCCCCCTTACATGTATGTTACATCTTTTGTAGTTGTCCACAGTTCATAGATATTCCGTTCTGTTTTTGGTTTTGTCCCCAGCATATTTTTTCTCTTTGCTTTTTAGTTTCTACTGAGATATCCTCAGACTCCAAGATTTTTTTTTTTCCAGAAAAATATGCTAAAGCCTTTGACTGTGTGATCACAAAAACTGCAGAAAATTCTTTAAGAGATGGGAATACCAAATCACCTTACCTGTCTCTTGAGAAACCTATATGCAGGTCAAGAAGAAACTGTTAGTACTGGAAATGGAACAATGGACTGGTTCCAAATTGGGAAAGGAGTATGCCAAGACTATATATTGTCACTCTGCTTTTTTAACTTATATGCAGAGTACATCACACAAAAAGCCAGAGTGGATGAAGATCAAGCTGGAATCAAGATTTCCTGGAGAATTATCAATAACTTCATATATGCAGATGACACTACCCTAATGGCAGAAAGTGAAGAGGAACTAAAGATCCTCTTGATAAAAAGAGGAGAGTGGAAAAAAAAAACAGGTTTAAAACTCAACATTCAAAAAATGAAGATCATGGCATCTGATATCATCACTTTATGGTAAATAGATGGGGGGAAAAATGGAATCAGTGACCAAATTATTTTCTTGGACTCCAAAATCACTGCAGACAGTGACTGCAGCCATGAAGTTAAACTTTGCCAACAAAGGTCTATATAGTCAAAGTTATGGTTTTGCCACTAGTCATGTATGGATGTGAGAGATGGACAGTAAAGAAGGCTGAACACTTAAAAATTGATAGATTCAAATTGTGGTGCTGAAAACTCTTGAGAATCTCTTAGACAGCAACGAGATAAAACAACTCAGTCTGAAAAAAAAAATCAACTCTGAATGTTCACAGAAAGGACCGAAACTGAAGCTCCAATACTTTGGCCATCTGATGTGAAGAGCTGACTCATTGTAAAAGACTCTAATGCTGGGAAAGATTGAGGACAGGAGAAGAGGATGACAGAGGATGAGACGGTTGAATGGCATCACCAATTCAATGGACATTAGTTTGAGCAAGCTCTGGGAGATTGTGAAGGACAGGGAAGCCTGGAGTGTTGCAGTCCATGGCGTCTCAAAAAGTTCAGTACAACTGAGCTACTGACTGAGTAACAACTAATAAGTGCATAAAAGACATTCTCTATTTCTATTAGACCATTTTTAAATCTAATATTTATGTTTTGGTTCTTTCTTAGGATTCTTATTTATTTGCTTGCATCATTCATATGCTCTTATATGCTATCTACCTTATGTTAAGGGCTTCGCTGTTAGCTCAGATGGTAAAGAATCTTCCTGCAATGCATGAAATCTGGGTTCAGTCCCTGGGTGAGGAAGATCTCCTGGAGAAGGGAATGGCAATCCACTCCAGTATTCTTGCCTAAAGAGTCCCATGGACAGAGAAGCCTGGAATATTACAGTCCATGGGGTCTCCAAGAGTTAGACACAGTGAGCAACTAACGCTTTCACTTTTATTATGTTAATTATAGATTTGCTCTGTTTGTTGGTGATACTCTGATAGTTTCAAAATTTCTACCTTTTCAGGTTCTGATGCTTGCTCTACCCATTTGAACTGTGTATGCCTTATAATTTTTCCCCTTCATAGACAAATATGATGCACTGTGTAAAATGAATTGTAAATAGGGATTTATTGATTTAGTGGTGAGGTATATGTAAGTGTGCAGGCGTAATGTTATAATTAGCTATAAGTTTTTGAGTGAGTCTATAACTTTGGACTGCGAACTTCACAACTGTTCATCAATACACCCACCTCCCCCAACACACACACACCATCAGGTGAGACAGGATGACCAAAATGGGCCAAGTTGGGTTTTTCCTTTCCCATTGAGAAAACTAAAATGACTTTAGTTGCATTATTTTTATCCTTTCAGTTCAGTTAGGCTCTGATAAATCCCTCATGTGTTAAGATATGGTTAACTAGCTTCTTTTGAGAACAGACCTTGTTAGGAGCAGAGTGTTTTAATGTACAGTTGACCCTTGAACAGCACCAACAAATAAGTTATGTTTGGATTTTCAGCTGCACAGACTGCAGCAACCCTAGTCCCTTCATTGTTCGACGGTTAATTCAAACTGGTTCTTTTCTTTCTCTGTTATTTACTGTGAGAATCTGGTCAAGTTCAATGAGGCGAAACCTACCAAAATACAGGACTTTCCTAGTAATAAGTCCTCCCTGTAGTTTTTAACTCAGAACTGTCCACATTCGGCCTCCAGGAATTCCTCAATAAGTGTACAGGTTTTCCTGTACCTGGACTGAGTAGAGGTTTCTTCTCTGATAAAGTGTGATTCTCTGTATCTGTATACTTGTATCTCTATTTTGGGGCACAGTGGTTTACCCTATGATTTCACTTCCTTTGTGAATCTATAGTTATTGATTTCTCAGTTTTGTCAGGTTATTTTTTACTTATTATTAGGAAACAGTGGCAGATACTAAATTCTTTTTTTTTAGTATAAATTTATTTATTTTAATTGGAGCCTAATTATTTTACAATATTGGATTGGTAAACTCTTTACATACATAATCAAAGTCATTCCTCATATTCCACTATGTTTGTTTCTAAAATATTTAAAATTTTGCTTTTCACATTACATTTTTAGCTAGATTTTATCTCAAACATTTTTATGCACAGCTGTATTTTAAGTTTTACATTTTGTTTTCCATGACTGACCAGTTTCTACCTTTGGATTGACTATTGATCTATTCACTATGCATCAATGAGTTTCATAAAATGTTACCTCTGATGTAGACGTGTGCAAGATTTAAAAGTCTTTTATTGATTATTTATTTGTCCCCTTCTAATTCTGTGTGCTATTATTTATTATAGATTTATAATTAGACCTCCTTTTTATTAAAGCAATCCTTCTAATTTGCTCTTCTTTAAAAGTATCCTGATATTTTGTTTGTTTCTTATTCTGTGTTGAATTTAGAATAAAAATGTGAAGTTTTTTGAAGAATTCTGAAGAGGTTTATGTGTTAATTGAATCAAATTTAGAAATTAACTTGAAGGTAGTTCACATCTTAATGACATTTATTCTTCCAAAGTGATACTCACTTTACAACTGTCAATTTATTTAAGCCTCCTATGATATTTCAATGATGAAATTTAAGGTCTTTAACTAAACTCAATCTGTCTCTCTTTATTTATTATATATATATATATAATCCTATGTATATATTTATATCCTATGTGTTTATATATATATATCCTATGTGTATATAGACAGCCAGACATAAAAATATTTTCATACATGTGTCACATCAATTGGCCCCATTTTTTCTCCTTTGTTTCAAAAAGTTTTGAGTTAGGAATTAATCAGTATAGGTAAAAATCATTCACTTTAGCATGTTGAAGATAATGAGGATAACTTATCAAAAGTTAAGACAAGAAACAAAAATTCTGAAGCCTCCTAGACCAAACCTTTAATAAAAGCTTAATTATAACCCCTACCCTTTCCTTCCTTCTTTCTTTTCTTCCTTTTTTCCTTTTTAGCTCAACTGATCAGAGTTATAAAATCCGTAAGAAATTAGAAGCATAAACATTCAATTCAAGTAAAATATTCTTATAACCAAGTTTTTAATTTATAATTGCTAATAGCTCTGTCTTTCTCTATGAATATATTTGAAAGCCAATTATAATCTTTAAAAATTTCCATATTTATTTATATATTTGTAAAATCAAGCACAAATGTGAGATACTCACTTGATGATAAGCCTTCTAATTATTTTAAAATGTTATAATTTCAAAGGAAATAAACAGTTATCTTTTAAACTCCACATATTTATAAGGTAGATGGATTTTATTTTAAAAATTTTAGTCAACATTTGAAGTCATCACTAGCGTGACATTTTATTTTAAAATATGGGTGGGCAAACTGGACGACGGGGCAAATATCATTTTTTTGCAAGGAAAATGCAGCTATGGTTACTGATATATATATATATATAACATATGAATATATATATATATATATTCATCCTACACTGCAGGAATGAGTAACATCAATAGACTCTGTACAGCTCATAAAACCAAAAATTTTACTATCTCTTCATAAAAATTATTTATTAGCCTGTACAGTCTAAAAAAGATCATGACCCTACTGGATATTTAATTTTGTAAAAGCAGAGTAGATTCAAGTACTTTAAATCAATTTTGAAAAATTGTAAACATGGACTGACCATGGTTTCATACATAAAATATTTACTTTTAATACTTAATCATTATTAATACGTATTCACATTGTAAATACAATTCACTGTGAATAATGCATGTTAAAAATAATAATTAATAAAACATGCTGAACTATTTATTGGCTTTTAATATATAAATGGTGGTTTCAAGTTCTTTCTGAAAGTCCTGTCTTTAATCTCAGCTTCAATCAGGCATGCCAGCTGAGCTTCCAGCTGGTTTGGGAGTGACCCAGGCCCCTGGCTTCTGGTGATAGCCCCCTTTTCCTTTACCCCGACCTTTGGATGGGGACAGGGCAGAGCCTTCTTGCTTCACTGTTATCTGTATTACTGTCCCATGTGGCTTCCCAGCTCTTCCATTCTTTGAATAGATTTGATTTAAGAAAATTCTTTCTCCATCTATTAGTGTCCTCTTTAATTTCTTTCACCAGTGTTTTATAGTTTTCTATACATAAGTCTGTAGTTTCTTTAGGTAGATATATTCCTAAGTATTTTATTATTTTTGGTGTAATGGTGAATGGAATTGTTTCCTTAATTTCTTTTTTCTATTTTCTCATTCTTAGTGTATAGGAATGCAAGGGATTTCTGTGTGTTGATTTCATATCCTGCAAATTTATTGTATTCATTGATTAGCTCTAGTAATTTTCTGGTAGAGTCTTTAGGGTTTTCTATGTAGAGGATCATGTTATCCTCAAACAGTGAGAGTTTCACTTCTTCTTTTCCAGTTTGGGTTCCTTTTATTTCTTTTTCTGCTCTGATTGCTGTGGCCAAAACTTCTAGAACTATGTTGAATAGTAGCAGTGAAAGTGGGCACCCTTGTCTTGTTCCTGACTTTAGGGGGAATGCTTTCAGTTTTTCACCATTGAGGATAATGTTTGCTGTGGGTTTGTCATATATAGCTTTTCTTATGTTGAGGTATGTTCCTTCTATTCCTGCTTTCTGGAGAGCTTTTATCATAGATGGATGTTGAATTTTGCCGAAGGCTTTCTCTGCATCTATTGAGATAATCATATGGCTTTTATTTTTCAATTTGTTAATGTGGTGAATTACATTGATTGATTTGCAGATATTGAAGAATCCTTGCATCCCTGGGATAAAGCCCACTCGGTCATGGTATATGATCTTTTTAATGTGTTATTGGATTCTGATTGCTAGAATCTTGTTAAGGATTTTTGCATCTATGTTAATCAGTGATATTGGCCTGTAGTTTTCTTTTTTTGTGGCTTATTTGTCAGGTTTTGGTATTAGGGAGATGGTGGCCTCATAGAATGAGTTTGTAAGTTTACCTTCCTCTGCAATTTTCTAGAAGAGTTTGAATAGGATAGGTGTTAGCGCTTCTCTAAATTTTTGGTAAAATTCAGCTGTGAAGCCTTCTGGACCTGGGCTTTTGTTTGCTGGAAGATTTTTGATTACAGTTTCAATTTCCATGCTTGTGATGGGTCTGTTAAGATTTTCAATTTCTTCCTGGTTCAGTTTTGGAAAGTGGTACTTTTCTAAGAATTTGTCCATTTCTTCCAAGTTGTCCATTTTATTGGCATATAATTGCTGATAGTAGTCTCTTATGATCCTTTGTATTTCTGTGTTGTCTATTGTGATCTCTACAGAAATATACCATGCTCATGGATCAATATAGTGAGAATGAATATACTACACAAAGCAATCTACAGATTCAATGCAATCCCTATCAAGCTGCCAATGGCATTTTTCACAGAGCTGGAACAAATAATTACACAATTTGTATGGAAATACAGAAAACCTCGAATAAACAAAGCAATCTTGAGAAAGAATGGAACTAGAGGAATAACCTGCCTGACTTCCGTCTCTACTGAAAAGCCACAGTCATCAAGACAGTATGGTACTGGCACAAAGACAGATATATAGATCAATGGAACAAAATAGAAAGCCCAGGGATAAATCCACACACCTATGGACACCTTATCTTCAACAAAGGAGGCAGGAACATACAACGGATTAAAGAAAAACTCTTTAAAAAGTGATGCTGAGAAAACTGGTCAACCACTTGTAAAAAAATAAAACTAGAACACTTTATAACACCATACACAAAAATAAACTCAAAATAGACTAAAGATCTAAGTGTAAGACCAGAAATTCTACAACTCCTAGAGGAGAACATAGGCAAAACACTCTCCAACATATATCACAGCAGGATCCTCTATGGCCCACCTCCAAGAATACTGGAAATGAAAGCAAAAATAAACAAATGGGATCTAATTAAAATTAAAAGCTTCTGCACAACAAAGAAAACTATAAGCAAGGTGAAAAGACAGCCTTTAGAATGGGAGAAGATAACAGCAAATGAAGCAACTGACAAACAACTAATCTCAAAAATACACAAGCAACTCCTGAAGCTCAATTCCAGAAAAATAAACTACCGAATCAAAAAATGGGCCAAATAACTAGATAGACATTTTTCCAAAGAAGACATACAGATGGCTAACAAACACATGAAAAGATGCTCAACATCACTCATTATCAGAGAAATGCAAATCAAAACCACTATGAGGCACCGTTTCACACTAGTCAGAATGGCTGCGATCCAAAATTCTACAAGCAATAAATGCTGGAGAGGGTGTGGAGAAAAGGGAACCCTCCTACACCGTTGGTGGGAATGCAAACAAGCACAGCCACTATGGAGAACAGTGTGGAGATTCCTTTAAAAACTGGAAATAGAACTGCCTTATGACCCAGCAATCCAACTACTGGGCTTACACACTGAGGAAACCAGAATTGAAAGAGACATGTGTATCCCAATGGTCATTGCAGCACTGTTTATAATAGCCAGGACATGGAAAAAACCTAGATATCCATCAGCAGATGAATGGATCAGAAAGTGCAGTACATATACACAATGAAGTATTACACAGCCATTAAAAAGAATACATTTGAATCTGTTCTAATAGGTGGATGAAACTGGAACCGATTATACAAAGTGAAGTAAGCCAGAAAGAAAAACACCAATATGGTATACTAACACATATATATGGAATTTAGAAAAATGGTAATGATAACCCTGTATTCGAGACAGCAAAAGAGACACAGATATATAGAACAGTCTTTTGGACTCTGTGGGAGAGGGAGAAGGTCGGATGATTTTGGAGAATGTCAGTGAAACATGTATGATATCATATTAGAAATGAATCACCAGTCTAGGTTCGATGCAGGATACAGGATGCTTGGGGATGGGGCACTGGGATGATCCAGAGAGATGGTATGGGGAGGGAGGTAGGAGGGTCATTCAGGATTGAGAGCATGTGTACACCTCTGACGAATTCATGTTGATATATGGAAAAACCAATACAGTATTGTAACGTAAAAGAAAGTTCAAAAAAAAAGGAGAAAAAAAATAAAAATATTTCAAACATTTTCTATTTTGAGAACTGGACTATGGCTGATATATTTTGGGGAAAAAATTAAAAAAAATAAAAGGTAATTACTTTGAGCTAGTATGCCTGTGGTGTAGATATGAATGATAAGCAAAGGTAGCTCCGGGTGGCAGTAAGTTACAGTTTAGTTGTTTATGCTGTTCTAGTTTGGGATTATTTTTTCTCATCCCTATGAAGATATCATTTCTCTGCCCTGTTCCTCAGAGGTCACCTGTTAGTATATTTACATTTTAAAAATGTATTTTTGTCTTATCTTTCTTATGAGTTCTTTGTTTTCTTTAATGGCCTTCAGCTTCACTAAAATGTTCATCAGTAATTGTTTTTTAATTAAACCTAATTGAAGAAAATTGGTCTTCCTGAATCTAAATATTTATGTCATTAATTACTATGTACCTATGATTCAATCACATATTAGTCATAAGAATTCATTCATTTATTGACAGTCTTTATGCCAGCAAAGGGTAAAGAACTGAAGTAATCATGCCTCTCAGTTTAACATTCATTATTATTTTGGGCTCAATGGAGTATGTCAAGGCTGTATATTTTCACCCTGCTTATTTAACTTATATGCAGAGTACATCATGAGAAATGCAGGACTGGAAGAAACACAAGCTGGAATCAAGATTGCCAGGAGAAATATCAATAACCTCCGATATGCAGATGACACCAACCTTATGGCAGAAAGTGAAGAGGAAGTAAAAAGCCTTTGACGAAAGTGAAAGAGGAGAGTGAAAAAGTTGGCTTAAAGTTCAACATTCAGAAAACGAAGATCATGGCATTTGGGCCCATCACTTCATGGGAAATAGATGGGGAAACAGTGCAAACAATGTCAGACTTTATGTTTTGGGGCTCCAAAATCCTCGCAGATGGTGATTGCAGCCATGAAATTAAAAGACACTCCTTGGAAGAAAAGTTATGACCAACCTAGATAGCATATTCAAAAGCAGACATTATTTTGCCCACACTCGTCCGTCTAGTCAAGGCTATGGTTTTTCCAGTAGTCAAAAATAGATGTGAGAGTTGGACTGTGAAAAGGCTGAGCACTGAAGAATTGATGCTTTTGAACTGTGGTGTTGGAGAAGACTGGTGAGAGTCCCTTGGACTGCAAGGAGATCCAACCAGTCCATTCTAAAGATCACCCCTGGGATTTCTTTGGAAAGAATGATGCTAAAGCTGAAACTCCAGTACTTTGGCCACCTCATGTAAAGAGTTGACTCATTGGAAAAGACTTTGATGTTGACAGAGATTGGGGGCAGGAGGGAAAGGGGACGACCAAGGATGTGATGGCTGGATGGCATCACTGACTCGATGGATGCGAGTCTGAGTGTACTCCAGGAGTTGGTGATCAACAGGGAGGTCTGGCATTCTGTGATTCATGGGGTTACAATGAGTTGGACACGAATAAGTGACTGAACTGAACTAAACTGAACTGATAATGTGTTATCCTTATTGATATCTAGGAGATTTAATTTTAATCCTGTACACCAGGGTAAAATTATTACCAGATTGCCCTCTAAATGTCATATCAGACAGCATTGCCACAAGTGTGCACAAACCTTTCTATACTTATATCCTGACAGAAATTTGAAATTATCAGGTTTTTGAAAGTTTGTCAAGGTAAAAGATATAGAATATTATTTTACTGTTGTTTCAATTTGCATTTTTAAATTAATGACCCTGAGAACGTCTCTCCATATGTATAAGCCTTTGGGGTTTCCTTTTCTACTCAGTTCTAGCTTAAAATATCATTTGTCATTTTAGAGTGTTGCCTTTTTCTTGCTGATATGCTAAACCGTTCTTTTATTAATATATATTATCTGGAGTGCATGCATGTTTGCTAAGTCACTTCAGTGGTGTCCAGCTCTTTGCAAACCTATGAACTATAGCCTTTCAGGCTTCTCTGTCCATGGGATTTTCCAGACAAGAATACTGGAGTGGGTTGTCTTGCCCTCCCCTAGGGGATCTTTCTGACCCAGGGATTGAACCCACGCCTCTTATGTCTCCTGCATTGGCAGGTGGGTTTGTTACCACTTATGCCACCTGGGAAGACACCATTATCAGGATTATTTACTTCTAAAGATAAATCTTTATCTGTAGGCATAAAGACACCATCCCTATGGCAGAAAGCAAAGAAGAACTAAAGAGCCTCTTGCTGAAAGTGAAAGAGGAGAGAGTAAAAGCTGATTTAAAATTCAACATTCAGAAAACTAAGATCATGGCATCTGGTCCATCACTTAGTGGCAAAGAGATGGGGAAACAATAGAAATAGTGACAAACTTTATTTTTACTCCAAAAATCACTGCAGATAGTGATTGCAGTCATAAAATTAAAAGATGGTCCTTGAAAAAAAGCTATGATCAAACTAGACAGCATATTAAAAAGTAGAGAAATGTCTTTGGCCAACAAAGGCCCGTCTAGACAGAGCCATGACTTTTCCAGTAGTTTTGTATGGAAGTGAGAGTTGGACTAGAAAGAAAGCTGAGTGTCAAAGAAATTATGCTTTTGAATTGTGGTATTGGAGAGGACTCTTGAGTGTCCCTTGGACTGCAAGGGAATGAAACCAGTCAATCCTAATAGAAATCTGTCTTGAATAGTCATTGGAAGGCCTGATGCTGAGGCTGAAACTCCAATACTTTGGCCACTGGATATGAAGAACTGAGTCACTGCAAAGACCCTGATGATGGGAAAGAGTGAAGGCAGGAGGAGACGAGGATGACAGAGGATGAGATGACTGGACGGCATCACCGATTAAATAGACCTGAGTTTGAGCAAGCTTCAGGAGTTGGTGATCAATAGTGAAGCCAGGTGTGCTGCAGTCCCTGGGGTCACAAAGAGACACAACTGAGAGACTGAGGTGAACTGAAATATAAAACTTACCTTACCTGAACAGTTATTTAGGTCTGATCATTAAGATACTTGGCAAATTCATAGGGAGACTCAAATGCTCTTTCAAAAACCGAAATAAATACTTGGATTTTAGAAATTTTAAGTCAAAATTTATGTATGTATAAATATTATATATATATATATTCAGTTCACTTCAGTTGCCCGGTCGTGTCTGACATTTTGTGACCCAATGAACTGCAGCCCACCAGCCTCCCTGTCCATCATCAACTCCGGAGTCCACACAAACCCATGTCCATTGAGTAGGTAATGTCATCTAATCATCTCATCCTCTGTAATCCCCTTATCCCCCTGCCCTAAATGTTTCCCAACATCAGAATCTTTTCAAATGAGTCAACTCTTTGCATCAGGTGGCCAAAATATTGGAGATTCCGCTTCAAAATCAGTCCTACCAATGAACACCAGGACTGATCTCCTTTAGGATGGACTGGTTGTAACTCCTGTCAGTCCAAGGGACTCTCAAGAGTCTTCTCCAACACTCCAATGCAAAAGCATCAATTCTTCAGTGCTCAGCTTTCTTTATAGTCCAACTCTCACATCCATAAATGATCACTGGAAAAAAAACCATAGCCTTGACTAGATAGACCTTTGTTGACACAGTAATGTCTCTGCTTTTTAATATGCTATGTAGGTTGGTCATAACTTTCCTTCCAAGGAGTAAATGTCTTTTAATTTCATAGCTGCAGTCACCATCTACATTTATTTTGCACCCCAGAAAAGTAAAGTCTGACACTGTTTCCATTGTTTCCGCATCTATTTGCCATGAAGTAATGGGACCGGATGGCATGATCTTCGTTTTATGAATGTTGAGCTTTAAGCCAACTTTTCACTTTCCCCTTTCACTTTCATCAAGAGGCTCTTTAGTTCCTCTTCACTTTCTGCCATAAGGGTGGTGTCATCTGCACATATGAGGTTACTGATATTTTCCCCAGCAATCTTGTTTCCAGCTTGTGCTTCCTTCAGCCCAGCGTTTCTCATGATGTACTCTGCATATAAGTTAAATATGCAGAGTGACAAAATACAGCTTTGATGGACTCCTTTTCCTGTTTGCAATCAGTCTGTTGTTCCATGTCAGGTTCTAACTGTTGCTTCCTGACCTGCATACAGGTTTTCTCAAGAGGCAGATCAGGTGGTCTGGTGTTCTCATCTCTTTCAGAATTTTCCACAGTTTATTGTGATCCTCACAGTCAAAAGCTTTGGCATAATCAATAAAGCAGAAATAGATATTTTTCCAGAATTCTCTTGATTTTTCCATGTTCTGTGGAAGTTGGCAATTTGATCTCTGATTCCTCTGCTTTTTCTAAAACCAGCTTGAACATCTGTAAGTTCATGGTTTATGTATTGTTGAAGCCTGGCTTGGAGAATTTTGAACATTACTTTTCTAGTATACTAGAATACTTTTCTAGAGTACTTTTCTAATATATATATGTGTGTGTATATATATACACACACATACATATACGCAGGATTCCTAAGAGGTGCTAGTGCTAAGGAACCCACTTGCCAGTGCAGGAGATGTAAGAGATTTGGATTTGATCCCTTGGCTGGAAAGATCCCTTGAAGTAGGAAATGGCAACCACCTCCAGTATTCTTACCTGGAAAATTCCATGGACAATGCTAACTTGTTTTAAAAATAAACAGAGGTATAAGAGTTTGAAAACTGAAATATACCAGTAGGTTTATTTGGTTTTTGTTTTGTTTGAACTGTACCTTGTTTCTACAGAGAAATTACTAATCTCATTATATACAGAGACTAGTGACAATGTGTTCTTGCTACAATTATGTGGATGTTATCTGTGTATGACATCTTCCTTTATATATGGCATTGTATTATGTAGCCTTATTCTTTTTACATTCATGAGGCCCTTTGTTTTTTTATTATTCTTTAATGTGCTACAGCTAATTAGTGTGAAACACAATATGAATTGAAAGAAAATATTATGATAATAATCATCCTTCCTATTACAATGGTAATTCTTATTTTAGGAATTATTTAGGAAATACCAGAAATTATGAGCACACACACTCATTCATGCACATATATTATATATAATTATTTTTTCTTTTTTTTTTTTAGTTTAGATCATTTCTTGAAATTAAATGAAATGGAATTGCCATAATTGTTATGTTTTGGAGATGAGTATATGATGACAAATTAAACAACTATGTGTATATTTGCAATGAGGGATGTTAAAGTTTTTCAGAGCAAAGTAATTCTTATATATTTTAAATATATTTTAAAATTTGATATTTGTTTGTAACATAGAATAAAGTAAAAATAAATAAATAAATAAATTTTTTTAAAGGAATAAAAAATATATTTTAAAATTGGATTTTTGTCTCTGTTTTCTTTTTGAAATATTTTGGATATTTTGGATATTATATAGTTATCTTTAAAGTTTATTTTATCTTTTTGATACTATTTTTTAACCTTATATAATATGTGGAAATTTTCTTATATAAAAATGTTTGATGAACAAATGGTTTTCTCAGAATGAGAAACTAAACACTGGCAAAGGCAATGTTCCCATGAATTCTATTCCTGGGAGAAAGCAACATCTTGAGATAACCGGCACCATTATACACTACAAAATGGGTAAAATTTATGAATTTTGCATGCTATAAATGTCAGTATTTTTAAGATATTCATCTACTAAAAGAATCAGCACTTTACTTTGTCTATATGGTTTTAGTAATAACTGTGAAAAAATTATGAGACTCACTCTTTAATACATTCCAAATGCCATGTCTGTGGCATACTCTCCTTTTTAGGTTGATTTTATTCTTCTCTTCAGCCTAAGAAAAGTTTGAAAGAAGGTAATTTATTACTCAACATTGAGTCATTAATAAAACATGGAGAATGTAATAGGATCATTTAGGCTAAGGTTAAGATGGGGAATCTGGATAATACTGAATGATTCCTAAGCTAATGTTTGCATTCCACTGTTCTTTTTGGAACTGAATTCTTTATCTATCAGGGTTTCTCATACCAAATAGACATTCTCAGATTGATTCAAAAGCAAATATAAAAATTAGAAACAATGTTATTTAAATCATTTATGTGTCATGCTTAGTCACTCAGTAATGTCCAAATCTTTGCAACCTCATAGACTGCATCCCTCCAAGTTCCTCTATCTATGGGGATTCTCCAGGCAACAATACTGATGTGGTTGCTGTGCACCCCTCCAGTGGATCTTCCCATCCCAGGGATTGAACCCAGGTATCCTGCATTGCAGGCAGATTCTTTACCAACTGAGGCACCAGGGAAGCCCATAGAATCACTTACAGATATACTTAACCATATTATTGAGCACTTTTGAGGGTTGACCATAATTATATTTAAAATACAATTACAGATACATTTAAATTATATGTAATACATACTAATAAAATGAGAAACTAATTTGCTTTAAAATACTTCAAACATTTCATTGCTTCAAACACAAAAGAAATTGACATTTAAATGGTATGAATAAAATAAATTATATTTAAAAAAATTATGAGTAATTGAGCCTTAAAAATGTTTTTTTTTCTTATTTTTAAAATATAGAAAGATACAAAAGACATACTTCTGTGTTCCATAACATATCAAACTGCCAAAATGTAAAATTTGTTCAGTTGTGCTAATACCAACTAAATAATTCTGCTGGTGTTAATATTTATGAGCAATAAAGTTGATCTGCATTTATAAGCATGAAGAAGTTAAGTCAGATTTCTAAAGCTACCTCTCACTTACTGAGGTTATATGGACAGTGCAATCAACACCCTTGAGCCTCCCAGATGCTATAGGAAGAAGAACACATGATCAACAAGCACCTCACTCACATTAAAAACTTAAGGTCCACTTCTCACATAAAACTGTATCTTAAAAGCTTTCTAGTCATTTTAATAAGAGAGAGATGGGAGCAAGAAGTGAGAATGAGAGGGAGAGAGAGAAAACAGAGAAAGATAGACACATAGAAAGTAGAGAAAAATAGACCAGAGAAACAGAGAAGAGTGAGAGTATTAATGAAAAGTAAGGAATAATTGAACAGTTAAATAAATATCAATAATGTACCTAGAATCCAAGTACCCAAGAAACTTTAGATGAATAGAGCAGGCCTGCCTTACTATGACAATTACTGGCAGAAAAAAAAAAAAAAAAAAAA
>SJYG01000245.1:2574389-2591328 GCA_006410535.1 Litocranius walleri | reverse complement strand
GGAGCAAAAAAAAAAAAAAAAAAAAAACAAGAAAAGAGTTGCTGTCAGAACATCACATAGAAGCTGGTCTATGACAAAAGAGCTGAGTCACATGTTAAATAGCTGTACATTTTACATTTTAAGAAATTGACACTTTATAGACAAGTGGCACTATTTCCCACTCCCACATCAAAAGTAGTATAGAGTTACAGTTGCTCCATATTCTTTTCAATGTTTTTTTAATTATTTTTGTTAATTTTAAATATTTTAACAGATAATGTAGTTATAAGTCACTGTGGATTTAACTTGCATTTCCCTAATAATACTGAGATTGTTTCCTGCATTTATTTGTCATTTGTATATATATTTTGATAAGTGTTCACTGTATTCTGCCCACGATTTTCATGTGTTTTGTTTTACTATTGATTTTTGAGAATTTATTATTATTCATGATAGAAGCACTTTTAAAGCTATAAATCTCTCAGCCTATGACTTGCATTTTCATTCCCTTAATGTGCCTTTTGAAAGGTCTCTGATTTCTTTCCAAATAATTTTTGTTTATAGGTTAAGGGTCATTTTTATTCAGCATATAGAAATTTGTTCCAGGACCATTTGCTGAAAAAGTTATTTTAATCTGCTGAATTTCTTTATATAATATATATATGTTTATATATATTAATTTCTTTATATAAATATAATGCCATACCTTTATCAGAAATCAACCATTTATATATATGTATGCATATTCTTGGACACTTCTAGGCTTTCCATTGATTTATTTTTTTTATCTTGGTCCCAATAGCATACTACAGCTTTACAAAAATGTTTAAAATAAAAGAATACAAATCTTTCAACTTTATTCTTCATTATGAACTTTGTTTTTGATATTTGTCTTTGCATTCTTCGATGAATTTTAAAATCAGCTTGCTAATTTTTATAGAAAAAGCTGTTGAGATTTTGATTGACATTTTGTAAAATATGTAATTGATTTTAGAACTACTGACCTTAGTGATATTTTGAATATGCTATATCTCTATACTAATTTACATTTGAAAATCTCTGCCTTTCAATGAGTTACTTAATTTAAATTTAATGTGTTTTGTTTTTTTCTATCAAAGTTGGCTCTATATCATGCATCTTGCTATATGTTTTCTATTTGTCTCTTTCATTGTTTTTCTTTTTAACTCTGTGCTTTTGGATAAAATGAATGCTTTTACTATTCCACATTATTTCATTTGTTGACTAGCTATAAAACTATATAATTTAAGTACCCTTTTATAATTCATAATATAAATGTGAAAAATATTAGTAAAATAATCAGTAGTGTCCAACTCTTTGTAATCCCATGGACTATACCTGTCAGGTTTATCCATCTATAGGATTTTCTAGGCAAGAATAATGGAGTGGGTATCCATTTCTGCAGGGAATCTTCCCAAACCAGGGCTCAAACCAGGTCTCCTTTATTGCAGGCAAATTTTTTTTTTTTTAATCTTCTGAGCCAACAGGGAAGCTCAATTTATCATATATCTCTGCAATTTATCAGTCTGTTGTAAACCATATTATATCACTTTAACTAGATTGTGATTCATAAAATATTCCACTTAATACTCATCCCTCCTGCCTTTGTGCTAGAAGTGCCATACATTTTACCACTAAAATGTTTTAACCTCACAAGACTTTTTTTTTTTTTTAATTATTGCATTCAGTTCAGATCAGTTCAGTCACTCAGTCGTGTCTGACTCTTTACAACCCCATGAATCGCAGCACGCCAGGCCTCCCTGTCCATCACCAACTCCCGGAGTTCACTCAGACTCATGTCCATCGAGTCAGTGATGCCATCCAGCCATCTTATCCTCTGTTGTCCCCTTTTCCTCCTGCCCTGAATCCCTCCCAGCAGCAGAGTCTTTTCCAGTGAGTCAGCTCTTCGCATGAGGTGGAGTTTCAGCTTTAGCATCATTCCTTCCAAAGAAATCCCAGGACTGATCTTCAGAATGGACTGGTTGGATCTCTTTGCAGTCCAAAGGACTCTCAAGAGTCTTCTCCAACACCACAGTTCAAAAGCATCAGTTATTCGGCACTCAGCTTTCTTCACAGTCCAACTTTCACATCCATACATGACTACTGGAAAAACCATAGCCTTGACTAGATGGACATTTATTGGCAAACCAATGTCTTTGCTTTTCAATATGCTATTATTGCTTTAAAAATTAATAATTTAAACAATAATTTAAAGAGTTTAAAACAAGTAAGTAAAAAAGCCTTTATGTTTTCTATTATTATTACTAGTATGCAATACACTTTTCTTAAATATGAAAGCCAAAGATTTGGTCTCCGCATTTCTCTCTGAATTTGCCTAGAGAACAAATCTGTCTTTAACACTGCATGTTTCATCCACCATGCCCAGTTGATTTTCTTGATCTCAGATGTATATTTCCCTTGCTTTTTTCTCCAGTAATATATTTAAAACTACATACTACATGTTTCTTAATGCTTATTTTATAAACTTTGCTTTATATTTGTATAAATTTAACTAATTCATTTTTTAAATTTAAATTTACTTATTTTTATTGGAGGCTAATTACTTCACAATATCGTATTGGTTCTGCCATACATCAACATGAATCTCCCATGGGCATAGACGTGTTCGCCATCCTGAACACCCTTCCCTCCTCCCTCCCCATACCATCCTCCAGGTCATCCCAGTGCACCAGCCCCAAAGATCCTGTATCAAACCTGGGCTGGCGATTCATTTCTCTTATGATATACATGTTTCCATGCCATTCCCCCAAATCATCCCACCCTCTCGCTCTCATCTTAACATGCATTTGTGCTTACAATTTTTCCAAGCCATGTTATTTGGGATGCCTTTCAAATATATAGTTATTCATTTTTCTTTGCATTCTCCTCACACTAAATTTATTTCTTTAAATTCTAAATGACCCTTGATTTTAGTAGAAAAGTTTATAATGTATATAATGATCTAAGATATTCATCTAACTTTTTATTTAATTATGTATTTTTGCTGTATTATGGCCTGTATTTTATTTTCAATGTTTAAACTCAAAATAGACTAGAAAGATTATTTTCCCTATGTATTATTGACTACTACAGAACTTTCTCATTGTCTACAAATAACTTCTAAAATACCTAGTATATTTTTTCTTATAAATATTATTTTCTTACTTTGATGTCTGACTACTGAATATACTATATCTGCATATGCTAAGCCAAGTCATTCAATCAGTCAATTAATTACAGACACTGGGGTACATCTCTCTCTCTCTCTCTTTTAATATAATATAATCATCACATTGGAGAAGGAAGTGGCAATTCAGTCCAGTATTCTTGCCTGGGACATCTCATGGACAGAGAAGCCTGGTGGACTACAGTCCACAGAGTCACAAAAAGTTGGACAGGACCTAGAGAATAAGCACACAATCATCACATTGTGGACTATAGAAGGAAAATAATTTCTAAAAGTATATTGAACCTCATTTTAAGTAATACCAGAAATAGTGACTGTGAAGGATATTTTTAATATAGATTTCACTCAAAACTATAATATATTTCTCTAATAAATGAGGAAGAATCAATGATATATGGGATTTTCCAGCAATGATTGCTTTTTCTGTATTTTCTCTTGTATTTTCCTATGAATGAGTGACAAAAGTTTTTAAACATAAATATTCTGAAACATATCCGCATGTTATAAAAACTGACCAAAAATTAAAAAATAGAAAAATTAATTACTCTCATATGCAAATGGTTTAAGGTGTGTGGGTTTGTCAAACTAAACTTTTAAATAGGATAAAACTATATTTTTTCAAGCCCAAAATGATGTTTTTATTGCCATTATTAGTTTTAAGTATTAATTTATTTATCCAATAACTCTACTTATATATTTGTCCTAATAAAGTTATAACCTTTTACTCACCTAATATACTTGTCAGATCATTGTACAGTTCAAGAAGATAAAACCTGATTTGTGTGTAAGTGAAGCTACTATTTTGGCATGTAATGTCATATTACAAAGGTATAGTTACTTAAAATGCCTTTATGCTCCTGTGCTGTGATACATATATACATACTTATATATATATATACATATATATATATTCCTGTGCTGTGATACATACATATATACATATACGACCCCATGGACTGTAACCTACCAGGCTTCTCCATCCATGGGATTTTCCAGGCAAGAGTACTGGAATGAGTTGCCGTTTCCTTCTCCAGGAGAGCTTCCCGACCCAGGGATTGAATCTGGGTCTCCTATATTGTAGGCAGATGCTTTGCATTATTTTTGTATGTATAACTCTTGGCATTTTGCAAGCCTCATCATGCCTGATGAATGGATGAACAAATTTTCAACTTTAAAGCCTTCTTGAAATTCATACTCGATAAGCACAGAGTATCATGGCTTGAAACTTTAGATTCAACCTCTGAAATAAAAGTATACAATGTAATTACTTGATAGGGACCATTTGGCATTTCCCATGCATCCCCTAATTCAGTAGTCCTACAGTTTTCAGTCAGAAGACTATGATTTTATGTGAAAGGAAATACTAAAAGGAACAATTTCCAAATATACCAAAATCTGAAAGTGGTTTTCACCACTCATGTAGTAGTAATTTTTGAGTATTTATACTTATTGAACTGCTTATTCCATCATTCTTTTCAGACTTATGCTAATTTGTCTTTAGATCATTTTATGAAAATCATCATAACATTTCAATCTTTTTGTTAGTTTTCTTTTTAATTAACCTGGCAGTATGCCAAGCAAAACAAATGTACACACAACATGAGAATGTTGTCAACACCATGTCCCAACAGAGAGACTAATACCTTTAAGCCAATACCAACTGTGCTGTCATAGAAACAGTTGGCGTTATGATGAATGAGAGAGAATAGAAGTTACTGATAAATCTGCTTTAAAGGTCACTTTGGATCTGCAACATGCACTTAGATCATTTAAATTATTTTTTGAAAGCAAAAGTAATGCCATCTGATTCATTTCTAAATAATGATTTTCCTTTATGTCCAACTGGAAAAGGAAATGGCAACCCACTCCACTGTTCTTGCCTGGAGAATTCCATGGACAGGGGAGCCTGGCAGGCTGCAATCCATGGTCCTGCAAAGAGTAGGACATAACTAAAGCAACTTAGCATGCTTTATGTCCAATTCCACTAAATAAGTTAATAGGAAAAATAAAATATGCTTTATTTGAAGTTAAGAACTTACTTTTCTCCAGGGAATCTTCCTGACCCAGGGAATAAACCTAGGCCTTCTGAATTGCAGGCAGATTCTTTACCATCTGAGTCACCAGCAAGCCCTTCCAATCATTAAAAACTTCATTCCATTCTAGTCATTAAATACTTCATTTTTATGACCCCAGTATAAAACTTCATTAACCAAGTTTTTATATAACATTCAAAATTAAATAAAAATTTAATCACAGTACCATGCATCTTTAATTTATACTTGATATTGACATGATCTAGTGTTGGAATCTAGGAATCCAGATGGCTCTTCATTAACTAATACCTTGGCATGCTGCGATTCATGGGGTCACAAAGAGTCGGACAGGACTGAGCAACTGAAATGAATGAGTGAAAACAATTATATATTAAGTCAACTGAATATGTGCCTACTGTAAAGTCAAGCTTTTTAATGTCCCTTTTTGGGACATTTAAATATATATACTCATATCAATACTTACAGAAGTATTTGACATTATAATATTATTTATAATATATAATACAAAATTCACCTTGATTTTATATTATTTTAAAGCATAGGATCTTAAATTGCTATTATCATTATACAATGGAAAAATAGCAAAATACTAACAACCTGATGGTGGGAGGGACTGGGGGTAGGAGGAGAAGGGGACGACAGAGGATGAGATGGCTGGATGGCATCACCAACTGGGTGGACATGAGTTTGGGTAAACTCCAGGAGTTGGTGATGAACAAGGAGGCCTGGTGTACTGTGATTCATGGGGGTCGCAAAGAGTCGGATATGACTGAGCAACTGCACTGAACAACTAATCCCTAAAAAGTATATATTTTCATGTTTATCATGGTCTTCAGACTTCCCCAATAGCTCAGTGGTAAATAATTGACTTGCAATACAGGAGACCCCTGTTCGAGTCCTGGATCAGGAAGATCTGCTGGAGAAGGGATAGGCTACCCACTCCAGTATTCTTGGACTTCCTTTGTGACTCAGCTAGTAAATAATCCTCCAGCAAAGTGGGATACCTGGTTCAATCCCTGGGTTGAGAAGATGCTCTGGTAAAGGGAAAGGCTGCTGCTGCCACTAAGTCGCTTCAATTGTGTCCGACTCTGTGTGACCCCATAGACTGCAGCCCAACAGGCTCCCCTGTCCATGGGATTCTCCAGGCAAGAACACTAGAGTGGGTTGCCATTTCCTTCTCCAATGCAGGACAATGAAAAGTGAAAGTGAACCAGGCTCCTCCATCCACGGAATTTTCCAGGCAAGAGTACTGGAGCGAGGTGCCATCGCCTTCTCTGAGGGAAAGGCTACCACTTCTGTATTCTGGCCTGGAGAATCCCATGGGCTGTATAGTCCACGGGGTTGCAAATATTCAGACACAACTGAGTGACTTTCACTTCGCATCATAGTCTTCAGTTCTCTTAATGACTTAGTAAAGATGAAAACTGGGTTTTTCAGATGAGGAAAACATATTAGAAAGAGTTTAATAACTTAACCAAGGTCACACAACCTGTGTATGTTACTTCTTAGGAAAAATTTGGAAATTTTTACTCTGTTTATGATTTACGTTTGGCTTTGCAACTACAATCATCTTTCTGAATGTATTTGCCAGTATTCCATCATATGCTTTATATGAGGACAAACTAAGTAATACATTTCAAAGTACTGTATAATTTTACATAATAAATAGATGATGAACCCTATATTGTAATATTTCTAGTATCAACACTAATTTCTTAATACTTTATTTTATGCTGTATCTTGATCACTCTAAATTTTTTATATACAAAATAGTAAATCTAAGTTTAAATTTCTAAAAAAGATTCTAGACTCTTCTGCAAAAAAAAAAAAAATCAACTTTGGCCAACTTGTGTTAAAATACAGAGAAAAACATACATTTCCAGATTTGCAAAATGTCAGTTTTCAAACAGCTATGTCATAGACATATATGGGATAAATCAGAAAACAGAGCTATGATGAAATGGAAAAGGGGAGTAGTTCTAGAGTTTTTAATCCAATTCATATCAATGAATAAGGGAAAAAAATTGCTAGTGGATTCTTAGGGAGAAGTTATCTCTGTTTTTGTTAGTTTTCTTTTTAATTAACCTGGCAGTATGCCAAGCAAAACAAATGTACACACAACATGAGAATGTTGTCAACACCATGTCCCAACAGAGAGACTAATACCTTTAAGCCAATACCAACTGTGCTGTCATAGAAACAGTTGGCGTTATGATGAATGAGAGAGAATAGAAGTTACTGATAAATCTGCTTTAAAGGTCACTTTGGATCTGCAACATGCACTTAGATCATTTAAATTATTTTTTGAAAGCAAAAGTAATGCCATCTGATTCATTTCTAAATAATGATTTTCCTTTATGTCCAACTGGAAAAGGAAATGGCAACCCACTCCACTGTTCTTGCCTGGAGAATTCCATGGACAGGGGAGCCTGGCAGGCTGCAATCCATGGTCCTGCAAAGAGTAGGACATAACTAAAGCAACTTAGCATGCTTTATGTCCAATTCCACTAAATAAGTTAATAGGAAAAATAAAATATGCTTTATTTGAAGTTAAGAACTTACTTTTCTCCAGGGAATCTTCCTGACCCAGGGAATAAACCTAGGCCTTCTGAATTGCAGGCAGATTCTTTACCATCTGAGTCACCAGCAAGCCCTTCCAATCATTAAAAACTTCATTCCATTCTAGTCATTAAATACTTCATTTTTATGACCCCAGTATAAAACTTCATTAACCAAGTTTTTATATAACATTCAAAATTAAATAAAAATTTAATCACAGTACCATGCATCTTTAATTTATACTTGATATTGACATGATCTAGTGTTGGAATCTAGGAATCCAGATGGCTCTTCATTAACTAATACCTTGGCATGCTGCGATTCATGGGGTCACAAAGAGTCGGACAGGACTGAGCAACTGAAATGAATGAGTGAAAACAATTATATATTAAGTCAACTGAATATGTGCCTACTGTAAAGTCAAGCTTTTTAATGTCCCTTTTTGGGACATTTAAATATATATACTCATATCAATACTTACAGAAGTATTTGACATTATAATATTATTTATAATATATAATACAAAATTCACCTTGATTTTATATTATTTTAAAGCATAGGATCTTAAATTGCTATTATCATTATACAATGGAAAAATAGCAAAATACTAACAACCTGATGGTGGGAGGGACTGGGGGTAGGAGGAGAAGGGGACGACAGAGGATGAGATGGCTGGATGGCATCACCAACTGGGTGGACATGAGTTTGGGTAAACTCCAGGAGTTGGTGATGAACAAGGAGGCCTGGTGTACTGTGATTCATGGGGGTCGCAAAGAGTCGGATATGACTGAGCAACTGCACTGAACAACTAATCCCTAAAAAGTATATATTTTCATGTTTATCATGGTCTTCAGACTTCCCCAATAGCTCAGTGGTAAATAATTGACTTGCAATACAGGAGACCCCTGTTCGAGTCCTGGATCAGGAAGATCTGCTGGAGAAGGGATAGGCTACCCACTCCAGTATTCTTGGACTTCCTTTGTGACTCAGCTAGTAAATAATCCTCCAGCAAAGTGGGATACCTGGTTCAATCCCTGGGTTGAGAAGATGCTCTGGTAAAGGGAAAGGCTGCTGCTGCCACTAAGTCGCTTCAATTGTGTCCGACTCTGTGTGACCCCATAGACTGCAGCCCAACAGGCTCCCCTGTCCATGGGATTCTCCAGGCAAGAACACTAGAGTGGGTTGCCATTTCCTTCTCCAATGCAGGACAATGAAAAGTGAAAGTGAACCAGGCTCCTCCATCCACGGAATTTTCCAGGCAAGAGTACTGGAGCGAGGTGCCATCGCCTTCTCTGAGGGAAAGGCTACCACTTCTGTATTCTGGCCTGGAGAATCCCATGGGCTGTATAGTCCACGGGGTTGCAAATATTCAGACACAACTGAGTGACTTTCACTTCGCATCATAGTCTTCAGTTCTCTTAATGACTTAGTAAAGATGAAAACTGGGTTTTTCAGATGAGGAAAACATATTAGAAAGAGTTTAATAACTTAACCAAGGTCACACAACCTGTGTATGTTACTTCTTAGGAAAAATTTGGAAATTTTTACTCTGTTTATGATTTACGTTTGGCTTTGCAACTACAATCATCTTTCTGAATGTATTTGCCAGTATTCCATCATATGCTTTATATGAGGACAAACTAAGTAATACATTTCAAAGTACTGTATAATTTTACATAATAAATAGATGATGAACCCTATATTGTAATATTTCTAGTATCAACACTAATTTCTTAATACTTTATTTTATGCTGTATCTTGATCACTCTAAATTTTTTATATACAAAATAGTAAATCTAAGTTTAAATTTCTAAAAAAGATTCTAGACTCTTCTGCAAAAAAAAAAAAAATCAACTTTGGCCAACTTGTGTTAAAATACAGAGAAAAACATACATTTCCAGATTTGCAAAATGTCAGTTTTCAAACAGCTATGTCATAGACATATATGGGATAAATCAGAAAACAGAGCTATGATGAAATGGAAAAGGGGAGTAGTTCTAGAGTTTTTAATCCAATTCATATCAATGAATAAGGGAAAAAAATTGCTAGTGGATTCTTAGGGAGAAGTTATCTCTGTTTTTCTCGATCTCTCTTTCTCTCTGACTTGATATGTTTTGTGAAAAGGAAAGAGGTAGGATAAATTTAGTATTAAGTATACATTATAGAAAATCTCCCATGAACATGAGAAAGAACCAAAAGCTTCATCAAAGGACTGAACAGAATCAAGCAAAACTGGAAACCTCCATTGACTTTGAATTTCCTCATTAATAAACCAATAAATCATATTTATTGTCTGAAAGAATTGGTTAAGTAAAATATTCTACAGAATAAAAAATGCAGTATTGTATATGAATAGGATTGAATTGTCTATTCAATCTTTCAATAAACTTTTATTTATATGCACAGTTAACCTTTTTTTTAATTTTTTTCCAATGATTTTCATCAAAAAAAACTATCATCTGTAAATTAGTTTATTTTCTGTTTTACAAGAGTAAATGTTATTTGCTTTGTTTTGTTTTGCTTTTCACTCTTCTAGAGCAAGTAAATGTTTTCCTTCTTCACCATTATAGTCACCAATCACCAATTATGTGGTGAACCATGATGGCCATATTATATACTTTTTCTTCTCCTGAATTTTGTTTTTGTTCTTTTTTTTTTTCAACTTTTTTCTTTGGTTGGATTTGGTTCTGGAGAGAATTGGCATTCCTTGCCAAAATGCACTCAAAAGTTAATGCTGTCTTGATGACTGAAATATTAAAGTCTAGAAATTTCAGAGACTCAAGGGAGGAACCATATAGCCTTCTGAGGGCAAAGAAAAAGAGGTTAAAAAAAGATAACCTCCGACATTTGTAACTCAAGGGGATGAGAATATTTTTGCCAATGCAGGGGATACAGGTTTGATCCCTGGTCTGGGAAGATTTCACATGTTGTGGTATAACTAACCCATGCACCTCAACCACTGAAGCCCATGTGTAGAAACTACTGAAGCTGACGGGCCTAGAGTCTGTGTTCTACAATAAGAGAAGCTATATCAATGAGAAGTCTGTGCACTGCAATGAAAAGTAGCCTCCAACTGACACAACTAGAGAAAGCGTTCATGAAACAAAGAAAAGCCAACAGAGTAATAATAATAATAACACTAACAACTTTTTCTTATATTTCACTATGTTGTGGGGAAGAGAAAGACATTTTATTTACCTAATGATAGTACTTTCCAGTGTGTTTGAGTCAAAGAATAGAATTTGTCTTAGAGTCACAGAATGGAGAGAAAGTGTGATTCAGATAAAGTAGAAAAATTATTGTCCTTTTATGGAACATTAAGCATCTAATTGAAAGAGATCTGCTTCTGACAGTATATGAAGTTCCACTAACATGTCTTCCAGTGAAGCTGCTGAAAATTAATAGTAATAATAATAAATCCCCAAACTCATAAACTCTCTAGAAACAGTCTTTAAACATCAAATGAAAGAATATCTACTTAAGAAAATCTATGAAAATTCGATAAGAAAGGCAAGAGTATGTGATATTTGATCAAAGATGACTCCCTCTTTTCCTCCTCCCAGCTCAGTGAGGAAATGACTCCACTTCAAACTAAAATGCAGCTAAGAACATGAGTCTCACTATCCATTGACATCCCAGTCAGAGATCTTCCTTCCTGGAAGGAATAAGACATTAGCATTTATCATTCAATCTTCAGTTACTTGTTGCTAAGGATGTTGTGAGCATGTGTGGTCCAGAAATGAGACTCTCATCTTCCTCCCAGCTCCCTCCTCCACCCCCCACCCATGGAATGGAGGCTTTACCTTGTGTACAGCATGCTAAGAATACTAAGGCTTTAATTGCTCTTGCTATAGATTGCAAAGTTATGGTCCTAGGAAAATAGAGGCAAGCTTAGTGGACTCAGACTCTGTCTCCCTCCTTCAAGTGCTCAACATTTACAGTAGGGATATAACCTGGAGAGAAGCTTGCTAATGTCCTCACCCCCAACTCTAGAGCTCTGTCTCAGATATTTTACCTGTAGGGTGAAGTGTACCTTAAAATAGGTAGTTATTTACGTCTACCCAAAGGAATGGACTTCATGTTCAATGGAGAAACACAATCCTAAGAGTGTCCCCTAGATAGCCGAAGGTTGTAGAGAAAGGCAACCAAGTGGAAATCAGTGGTTCAGTGACATATAGATTAAACTGATAGCTGGCTAGTTTGCAAGAGGGAATGGGGAGTAAGTTATCTGTAAGAAACACTCCTGGATTTAGAAAAACACTGATCTCAGAAACTATTTCTTTTAAGAACACAGATCTTAAGTGGATTTAGTCTGTAGGGCAGTTTATGCTGCAAGGGATGACAAAAACAACAGAGCAATCACTTCACTATTAGTGAAATTTAACAGCAGGTGGCAGTCAGTGAAGTCTTGGAAGGGAATTCTACTCAAAACAATGCCATTTTAGGAGTCTCTTTCTTTTTTTTATTTTTTTTTTTACTTTTGAGTTTTTGATTTCTAATCTTTTTGAATTAATTTATTTTTTTTAATTGGAGGCTAATTACTTTATAATATTCTGGTGATTTCATGAGTATACCCAATATTGAACCTCCCTAAGGAGCAATTTCAAAGGCATAATAGTAAAAAGATGTCACCAAAATGATTCAGCCAGTCACTAACCAATAAGTAAATAATATAACAAGTTCTGGAGAGATACTATTCCCAGAGAGATAGATAAAATGATCAAATATATTATTCAAAATTCCTGGATTTTAATGAAAAATTGTAAGGCATCCACAGAAATAGAAAAGTATGAGTCGTGTATTCAAAAAGGGCAGACAAGCGGCTGAATTTAACAAATGAAAACCTCGAAGAATTTATGCTATAAATATGCTCACGGAATGAAAGGGTGATTTTAAAAGTAAAGAAAGATATAATAACATAAGCAATGTAAAGAGAATACCAACTAAGGAAAAAAGCTATATATAGTATAAATATATATATAATAAACAATAACAGTATAATAACAAAATTTTTAATATTCACTAAAGGGACTTAACAAGACATTTTAACTTGTAGAATAAATAATTAATAAACATGAAGATAGATCAATAGAGATTGTGTAAGCTGAACAAAATGAAAAAGGAATGAAAGAAAATAAACTTACTTCTGAAAAATATAGGATAACATTAAACACAAATACAAATGAATTCATAACAGAAGTACCAGAAAGAAAAAAGAGCAGAAAAACAGAGTGAAATAATGACTAAAGTTTCCCCAAATATATTGAAAAACAATAGCCTACATATCCAGCAACTTAACCTAAGTAGCATAAATGCAGAAAAAAAAAAAAGTCTGCAGGCATATCATAGTAAAAATTCTGAATTTCAAAAAAAAAAAAAATCTGAAAAAAGTGCTAGAAAAATGACTCTCCACTTTGAAACAAACCCCAATATAGCTTCCCTTGTGGTTCTGCTGGTAAAGAATCTGCCTGCAATGTGGGAGACCTGGGTTCAATCTCTGGATTGGGAAGATCCCCTGGAGAAGGTGACAGCTACCCACTTCAGTGTTCTGGCCTGGAGAATTCCATGGACTCTACAGTGCATGGAGTCCCAAAGAGTAGGACATGACTGAGCGACTTTCACTTGCACTTACTAATATGACTAACAGCAGACTTCTCAGGAGAAATAATGAAAGTCAAAAACAATGTGATAACATATTCAAAATGCTCAAAGGAAAAACAATAAAAACAATAGAACAACAAGCAAGAATCTTAAATCGAAAAATATTAGCTTTAAAAATGGGGATGAAATAAAATTTTCAAAGCAAACAAAACTGAAAGAATATGCTGCTTGCAATCTCATCTTGCAAGCAATACAACAGGAAGTATCTTAGGATAAAAGCAAGTGAATTCAAGCTGTAGTTTAATTCTCTACACATACACACCAATAGCAAATATAAACGTACAACTATAAAAGTCAGTATGAAGGTATGTTTTTTTTTTCTCTTCACTAATCTAAAGTCACAAACTACAAAACAAACAAAATATGCAAAAAATGTGCAAAATATACATATAAGGTGATGAACCAGTGTGCAATACACTTGCAAGTTACAGAATAGAGGAGTGGGTGGGAATAAAACTATGATGGATTAAGCTATATTGTTGTGGTTCTTGAGTCACTAAGTCATCTCTGACTCTTGTGACCCCAGGACTGTAACCAACGAGGCTTCTCTATCCCATGGGATTTCCCAGATAAGAATAGGAGTGAGTTGCCACTTCCTTCTCTAGGAACTCTTCCTGACCCAAGGATCAAAGCCATGTCTGCTGTATTGGCAGGCAGATTCTTTACCAGTGAGCTACAAGGGAAGCTAAGCTATATTAGGCTAAGGAAAACACCACAGAAGGACAACTAATAACTCTAATAAAGTATTAATTTGATTTGTAACACTAAGAGTGTTATTTTATTTACTTTTTAATTAAAAAATGATTGCTTTACAGTACAGAATTTTGTTGTTTTCTGTCAAACTGCAACATGAATCAGCCATAGGTATACATATATCCCCTCCTTTCTGAACTTCCCTCCCATCTCCTTCCCCATTCCACCCTTCTAGGTTGATAAAGAGCCCCTGTTTGAGTTTTCTGAGCCATACAACAAATTCCTGTTGACTATCTATTTGCATATGGTAATGTAAGTTTCCATGTTACTCTTTTCATGCATCTCACCCTCTCCTCCCCTTTCTCCATGTCCATAAGTCTGTTCTCTATGTCTGTTTCTCCATTGCTATCTGTAAATAAATTCTTCAGTACCATTTATCTAGATTCCTTATATATGTTAGAATACTATATCTTTCTCATTCTGACTTACTTCACTCTGTATAATAGGTTCTAAGTACATCCACCTCATTAGAACTGACACAAATGTGTCTTTTCATGGCTGAGTAATATTCTACTGTGAATATGTACCACCACTTCTTTATCCATTCATCTGTCAGTGGGCATCTAGGTTGCTTCCATGTTTTAGCTATTATAAACAGTGCTGCAATGAACAATGGGCTATATGTGTCTTTTTCAATTTTGGTTTCCTCAGAGTATCAGCCTAGGAGCAGGGTTGCTGTGTCATATGGTGATTTTATTCCTAGATTATCAGGAATCTTCACATTATCTACCATACTTGTATATCAATTTGCATTCCCACCATCAGTGCAAGAACATTTCCTTTGACCAACACTCTTTCTAGCATTTACTGTTTGTAGAATTTTTGATGATGGCCATCTTGACTGGTGTGAGATGATGTCTCATTATAGTTTTGATTTGCATTTATCTAATAATGAGTGATGCTGAGCATTTTCTCATGTGTTTGTTAGCCATCTGTATGTCTTCTTTAGAGAAATATTTGCTTAGGTCTTTTATCCAATTTTTGATTCAGTTGTTTGTTTTCCTGGTAATGAGTTGCATGAGTTGCTTGTATATTTTGGAAATTAATCCTTTGTCAGTTATTTAATTTGTGAATATTTTCTCCCATTCTGAATGTTGTCTTTTCACCTTATTGTGCAAGGTTTCCTTTGCTGTGCTAAAGTTTTTAAGTTTAATCAGGTCCCACTAGTTTACTTTGGTTTTTCTTTCCATTACTCTAGGAGGTGGGTCATAGACAATCTTGTTTTGATTTATGTAATCTAGTGTTCTGCCTATGTTTTTCTCTCAGAGTTTTATAGTTTTTGGCCGTCATTTAGGTCTTTAATCCATTTTGAGTTTATCTTTGCATATGGTGTTAGGAAGTGTTCTAATTTCATTTTTTTACATGTAGCTGCCCAGTTTTCCCAGCACCATTTATTGAAGAGGCTCTCTTTGCCTCATTGTATATTCTTGCCTCCTTTGTCAAAAATTAGGTACCTATACATGCATGAGTTTATTTCTGGGTTTTCTATCTTGTTCCATTACTCTATATTTCTGTTTTTGTTCCAGTATCATACTATTTTGATGACTATAGCTTTGTAGTATAATCTGAAGTCAGGAAGGTTGATTCCTCCAGCTCCATTCTTCTTTCTCAAGATTCCTTTGACTATTCAGGGTCATTTGTGCTTCCACAAGAACTGTGCAACTTTTGTCCTAGGTCTGTGAAAAATGCCAATAGTAATTTGACAGGGATCACATTGACTCTGTAGATTGCATTTGGTAGTGCAGTCATTTTCAAAATATTGATTCTTTCTACCCAGGAATATGGAAGATCTCTTCTTCTGTTCATGTCATCTTTGATTTATTTCATCAGTGTTTTACAGTTTTCTGTATACAGTTCTTTTGTCTCCTTAGGTAAGTTTATCCCTAGATTTTTTTTCCCTTGCATTGATGAATGGGATTGATTCCTTAATTTCTTTTTCTGATATTTCATTGTTAGTATATTGAAATGCAAGTGATTTCTGTGTATTGATTTTGTATCCTGGGACTTCGTTAAATTCACTGATTATCTAGCTTTAGTAATTTTCTGATACTATTTTTAGGTTTTTCTATGTACAGTATCATGTCACCTGCAAATGGTAAGAGCTTTACTTCTTCTTTTCTGATCTGTATTCCTTTGATTTGTTTTTCTTCTCTGATTACTATAGCTAGGGCTTCCAAAACTATGTTGAATAATAATGGTGAAAGTGAACACTGTTGTCTTGTTCCTGATTTTAGAGGATGTGTTCAGGTTTTCACCTTTCACAGTAATGTTTGATTAGGCTTATTATATATGGCCTTTTCTATGCTGAGGTGGTTTCCTTCTATACTCGCTTGCAGAAAAGACAATAGATGGACAACTAATAACTATAAAATTATATTATTTGATTTGCAACACTAACAGTATTTTTAAATGTATTTTTTGATGGAAAGATAAAGCTTTGCAGAATTATGTTGGTATATGCCAAGCATCAACATGAATCAGACATAGATGTACATAGTTGTTTCATATAAATGTTACTGTGGCAAAAGGGGAAAGATATTAAATAGTAATATATATATATTCTATATATCACTGGTATTAAATTAGTATCAATCTAAGCAAATTCTGGGTTAAATATCCAGAGTTAATAATATTTATTATTATTAAATAATAAACAATTATTATTATATTTTATATTTATTTTAATTTTATTATTTTATAATAATTATTATTAATATGTTATCAACTG
>SJYG01000245.1:2560448-2570491 GCA_006410535.1 Litocranius walleri | reverse complement strand
TGGTGAAATGCTACTAATTACAATATATAAAACTTTCACTTTCTGGATCCTAAGACTGGGATCATAAGCATGTGTACACACACACACACACACACACACATACACACCCCCATATAATCCATTTACAGCTATACACTTAAGGGTAGTTTTTTTTTTAATGGCTTGCTAGCTAAGAATTCAAGGTTGGTTATTATTATATTATATTTAATATAATTATTATTATAATTAAAGATTTGATTACTGTAACTTCTTTTCTCTTCTAAATTTTAGTTTAGTCTTTTATCTTTCTTTTTTTATTGTCTTAACTGAGAGTTTAAAACATGTAGAATTATTATGTTTTAATAAAATAATTTTTACTATGTCTTTAATAATACTGAAATTTTAGGATGTGTCAACTATTTACCGTTTTTCTGTCTTTTGATTTATTTTGATAAAATTTTAAAATAAATTTATATATTTTTTAATATAAGGTTTGTAAAAATAAGGACATTAAAATTTTCCTTGATAAAAAAAGAATATTTTGCGTTTTAAATTTTCACTAGAATGCACTTTATTTCTATTTTTATTTTCTCCTTGCAATGGGCTAATAATTACAAAGCAATTCTGTAACTCTTTGAACAATAAACTGGAACAATTAGCAGAGAAGATCGATAAAACTGAAAAAGAAATAAAGAGGATTATAACTACCATCATCCATTAGTTTGCCTGATGATGCTACCAGAATACCTCATCTACAGTAATGCTGATATTTGCATCTGGTAGATTGTCCTGTATTTCCTTGAACATTAAGGGTATTCATGGCTTCTACAACTATGATGGCAATAGCATACACATACCTTAGATGCAACAATAAAAAATACCTCATAATTGCTAAATATCCCCTACATAACTGTCACCTTATATATGTATATATATAGACATCTACATTTGACTTTTTAAACTTTTTAATTTTATTTTTCAAGCATCTATAAAAGTTGGAACAACAATAGCAATCATCATGCCTCTATTACCTTGTTTCAACTATTGTTAACATATAGCCAGTCTTGTTTCATCCACTCTTCCATTGGTCTGTTTTATTTCCTTTTGTGAATTACTGTAAAAGCAAATCCTAAACATTGTTAGTATTTCTTCCACAAAGACATTGGATAATTCTACAGTAATATATATTCACTGAGTTCCTTTTTAAATCTAATCAATTTAGATTCATTCAAAATTAAAGGCCATTATAATGTCCTAGGATCAGGCCCTTTCTGATATCTGCAAGGAACTGGTCACAACATCAATAGATAAAGTGAAATTTGTGGGATTTGCAATGGTACACAAGAGCTGTATAAGAAGATCATTATCCCAAATATTTAAAACACCTTATTCCTTAACATCATGAAATGTCCCATTATTTTTCAGATTCCTCAGATTTTCTAAGGGAATTAATTAACTATTTTATTTTACCTACCTTTCTATGTGTTATTAGTCGTTAAGTTCTGTCCAACACTTTGTGACCCCACAGACTGTACCCTCCACACTCCTTTGTCTATGGGATTCTCCAGGCAATAATAATGGAATGAGTTGTCATTTCTTTCTCTAGGGGATTTTCCTGACCCAGGGATCAAACTCACATCTCCTGCACTGGGAGCCAGATTTTTTACTACTGAACCACCTGGGAAGCCCATCTACCTATTTACTTGTGTTAGAATTGGTTGTATGAATTAGAATCCATACAAAGTCTAAAAATGATGGGTATGTCTATCAGGTCTCTCTTAATCTATAAACCTTTCTTTGTTGTCCAATCTGAGACGCTATTTTTTAGAATTTATGTTTTCTCTCTGTCTTTTCATGACTTAATAAAGTTCTCTTGTCTAGCTGTCAGTCAGTCAGTCAGTCAGTCAGTTCAGTCGTTCAGTCATGTCTGATTCTTTGCGACCCCATGTATCGCAGCAGGCCAGGCCTCCCTGTCCATCACCAACTCCCGGAGTTCACTCAGACTCACGTCCATTGAGTCTGTGATGCCATCCAGCCATCTCATCCTCGGTCAACCCCTTTTCCTCCTGCTCCCAGTCCCTCCCAACATCAAACTCTTTCCCAGTGAGTCAACTCTTCACATGAGGTGGCCAGAGTACTGGAGTTTCAGCTTCAGCATCATTCCTTCCAAAGAAATCCCAGGGCTGATCTTCAGAATGGACTGGTTGGATCTCCTTGCAGTCCAAGGGACTCTCAAGAGTCTTCTCCAACACCACAGTTCAAAAGCATCAATTCTTTGGTGCTCAGCCTTCTTCATAGTCTAAAGCTCACATCCATACATGACCACAGGAAAAATCATAGCCTTGACTAGATGGACCTTAGTCAGCAAAGTAATGTCTCTGCTTTTGAATATGCTATCTAGGTTGGTCATAACTTTTCTTCCAAGGAGTAAGTATCTTTTAATTTAATGGCTGCAACCTAGCTGTACCAAAGTTTATTTATAAATCCATTAGTTGAAAGATATTTTGATTGCTCCCAAATAGATTCATATGTGTAGAGAAGAAACTTATGGTTGCTAGGAAGAAGGATGGAGGGAAGGAATAGTTAGGGAGTTTGGGATGGACTTTCCTGGAGGCTCAGTGGGTAAGGAATCTGGCTGCAAAGCAGGAGATCAGGTTCAATCCCTGAGTGAAGATGACCCCCTTTAGAAAGGAATGGCTACACACTCCAGTATTCTTGCTTGGAGAATTCCATGAACAAAGGAACCTTGCAAGACTACCGTTCAAGGGGTCACAAAGAGTCAGGCTCCACAGAGACCAATACTTTTGGGATGGACACGTATGTACTGCTATATTTTAAATGGATAACCAATGACAACCTACCATACAGTACCAGAAATTATGCTCAGTGTTATATGGAAGCCTGGGTGTGAGGAAGTTGGGGGGCGAATGGATAGATATATATATGTATGGTTGAGTCCCTTTGCTGTCCACCTGAGACTATCACAAAATTGTTACTCAGTTATATTCCAATATAAAATACAAGTTTTTGTTGTTGTTGTTGTTGTTTTTTAAGAAAAGAATAGAGCTGCTCTAAGTATCTGTGTGTACATTTCTGTATAAATATATGTCTTCAAATTTGAGGGGTAAATACTAAGAAGAACTATTACTATATTTTGCTGTGAATGTATGTTTAGTTTTGTGAGAAACTGCCAATAGCAATACCATTTTAAGTTTCTATCAGAAATGTATAAGAGTCCCTGTTGCTCCATATTCTTGCCAACATTTGCTATTGTTAAGGTTTTGGATTTTGACCACTCAAACAAGTGGGTCTCATTGTATTAACTTGCATTTCCCTAACAACATATCATGATGAGGATGCTTCACATGATTATTTCCTACCTGTATATTTTATTCAGTAGCATTACTGTTCAAGTTTTTGGCTCATTTTTAAACTAGGCTATTTATTTTCTAATTGTTGAGTTTTAAGTGTTTTTCATACATATTGGGTAGAAGTCCTTTATTAAGTATGTCTTTTGAAAATAGTTTCTTCCTGTCTTTGGCTTATCTTTTTTCTTGATATGGTCTTTTGCAGATTATTTGTTTTCATTTTAATGAGGTCTTGCTTATCAATTATATTTATCATGAATTATGTAGTTGCTATTTTATTTTAAAGTGGCATCAACATACTCTAGGTCATTTAGGATTTCTTCTATATTATCTTATAGCAGTTTTATAATTTAGCATTTGCACTTAGATATTAGATCCATTTTGAATCAGTCTGTATGAAGGTTGCATGTTCTGGGTCTAGGTTTTTTTTTTTTTTTTAACATATGGATGTCATTGTTTTATGATAATTTGTTGAAGAGACAATGACCTCTTTTTTTTCCTTTGCTAAAAATCTGTTGGTATTAAGAGAGAAGTTATAGCAATAAATGCTTACATTAAGAGAAAATAAAGATCTCAGATAAATCACCTCTCTTCAGTAAACTAGAAGAGAGGAAAACACAAAAACAAAAAAACTAAGGCCAGATTAAGAGAAGAAAGTGAATAAGAAAGAATACAGGAGAAATAAGACAAAAATATAACTTAAAAGATTGATGAAATTGATATCTTATTTTAAAAAATAAAATAGAAAAAAAATTTAGGCTTAAAAGAACAACAACAACAAAAATACTCAACTATATAAAATAAAAAAAGAAAGAGAGGACATTATGACTGATATCCAAAATACAAAGTATCATAACAGATTCCTTTGAAGAAATATATCAACAAATTGGATGACTTGGAAGAAATCTATAAATTCCTAGAAACATAAAATATACCAAAACTAAACAAATGAAGAAACTGAAAATCTGATCAGTTTGATCACTAGCAAAGAGATTGAATGACTAAGCAAAATAAGAGATTAAATCACTTATCAAAATCATACAACAAAGAAAAAAATACGACATTTATAAAGAGGAATTCATAATCATTTTTCTGAGATACCATTCTGAAAGTTATCATTTTATATAGGCAAATTTACTCTAAAACCAAAATAACAAAGAGACATTACAAGAAAAGGAAATTATAGGCCAACATTCTTTATGAATATAGGTGTAAAAGTCATCAAAAATATTAGCAAACACATATCAACAGTACATTAAAAGGATTATACACCATGATTATTTTACAGGAGGTGGTAATCAAGACTAGAGATCTCTTCAAGATACCAAGGGAACATTTCATGCAAAGATGGGCTTGATAAAGGACAGAAATGGTATGGACCTAACAGAAGCAGAAGATATTAAGAAGAGGTGGCAAGAATACACAAAACTGTACAAAAAAGATCATCATGACCCAGACAATCATGATGATGTGATCACTAATCTAGAGCCAAACATCTTGGAATGTGAAGTCAAGTGGGCCTTAGAAAGCATCACTACGAACATAGCTAGTGGAGGTGATGGAATTCCAGTGGAGCTGTTTCAAATCCTGAAAGATGATGCTGTGAAAGCACTGCACTCAATATGCCAGCAAATTTGGAAAACTCAGCAGTGGCCATAGGACTGGAAAAGGTCAATTTTCATTCCGATTCCAAAGAAAGGCAATGTCAAAGAATGCTCAAATTACCACACAATTGCACTTATCTCACATGCTAGTAAAGTAATGCTCAAAATTCTCCAAGCCAGCCTTCAGCAATACGTGAACTGTGAACTCCCTGATGTTCAAACTGGTTTTAGACAAGGCAGAAGAACCAGAGATCAAATTGTCAACATCCTCTGGATCATGGAAAAAGCAAGAGAGTTTCAGAAAAACATCTATTTCTGCTTTATTGACTATGCCAAAGACGTTGACTTGTGTGGATCACAATAAACTGTGGAGGGTTCTTCAAGAGATGGGAATACCAGACCACCTAACCTGCCTCTTGAGAAATCTGTATACAGGTCAGGAAGCAACAGTTAGAACTGGACATGGAACAACAGACTGGTTCCAAATAGGAAAAGGAGTACGTCAAGGCTGTATATTGTCACCCTGCTTTTGGACTGCAAGGAGATCCAACCAGTCCATTCTGAAGGAGATCAGCCCTGGGATTTCTTTGGAAGGAATGATGCTAAAGCTGAAACTCCAGTACTTTGGCCACCTCATGCAATGTGTTGACTCAGTGGAAAAGACTCTGATGTTGGGAGGGATTGGGAGCTGGAGGAGAAGGGGATGACCGAGGATGAGATGGCTGGATGGCATCATGGACTCGATGGACATGAATCTGAGTGAGGTCCGAGAGATGGTAATGAACAAGCAGGCCTGGCGTGCTGAGATTCATGGAGTGGCAAAGAATCGGACATTACTGAGCGACTGCACTGAACTGAACTGGTGATCAAGACCATCCCCAGGAAAAATGCAAAAAGGCGAAATGGTTGTCTGAGGAGGCCTTACAAATAGCTGAGAAAAGAAGAGAAGTTAAAGGCAAAGGGGAAAAGGAAAGATATACCCATCTGAATGCAGAGTTCCAAAGAATAGAAAGGAGACATAAGAAAGCCTTCCTCAGTGATTAGTGCAAATAAATATAGGAAACCAATAGAATGGGGAAGACTAGAGATCTCTTCATTGAGAAGCAATGGCACCCCACTCCAGTACTGTTGCTTGGAGAATCTCATGGTTGGAGGAGCCTGGTGGGTTGCAGTCCATGGTGTCGCTAAGAGCTGGACAAAACTGAGCGACTTCACCTTCTCTTTCCTTGGAGAAGGAAATGGCAACCCACTCCAGTGTTCTTGCCTGGAGAATCCCAGGGATGGTGGAGACTGGTGGGCTGCCATCTATGGGGTTGCACAGAGTTGGACATGACCAAAGTGACTTAGCAGCAGAAGCAGTGGAGATCTCTTCAAGAAAATTAAACATGCCCATGAAATATGATATTGTGCAAAAATGGGTACAATAAAAGCCAAAATGGAATGGACCTAACAGAAGCTGAAGATATTAAGAAAAGTTGGAAAAATACACAGAACTATACAAAAAAGATATTAATGACCCAGATAGCCACAATGATACGATCATTCATCAAGAGGCTGACATCTTGGCATGCAAAGTCAAGTGGGATTTAGGAAACAACTCTAGGAACAAAACTAGTAGAAATGATGTCATTCCAATTGAACTTTTTCAAATCCTAAAAGGTGATGCTGTTAAAGTGCTGCACTTAATATGCCAGCAAATTTATAAAACTTATCAGTGACCACAGGACTGGAAAAGATCAGTTTTCATTCCAATCCTAAAAAAAGGCAATGCCAAAGAATGTTCAGACTACTGCACAAATACACTCATTTCACACGCTAGCAAAATAATGCTCAAAATTCTCCAAGCCAGGTTTCAATACTACGTGAACTGAGAACTTCCAGATATTCAAACTGGATTGAGAAAAGTCAGAGGAACCAGAGATCAAATTGCCAAAATCAACTGGATCATAGAAAATGCAAGAGGGTTCCAGAATAACATATAATTCTGCTTTATTCACTGATTAAGATGAAAATGAAAGAGAAGAGTAAAAAAGCTGCCTTAAAACTAAACATTCAAAAAACTAAGATTGTGACATCTGATCCCATCACTTCATGGCAAATAGATGGGGAAACAATGAAAACAGTGACAGTCTTTAGTTTCTTGGGCTCCAAAATCAATGCAGATGGTGACTGCAGCTACGAAATTAAAAGATGCTTGCTCCTTGGAAGAAAATTTATAACCAATCTAGATAGCATATTAAAAACAGAAACATTACATTGCCAACAAACGTCCATCTAGTCAAATCTGTGCTTTTTCCAATAGTAATGTACGGATGTGAGAGTAAGAATATAGAGAAAGCTCAGTGCCAAAGAAATGATACTTTTTAACTGTGGTGTTGGAGAAGACTCTTGAGAGTCCCTTGGACAGCAAGGAGATCAAATCAGTCAATCGTAAAGGAAATCAGTATTGAATATTCATTGGAAGAGCTGATGCTGAAGCTGAAGCTCCAATACTTTGGCCACCTGATGTGAACAACCAACTGACTGGAAAAGACCCTGATGCTGGGAAGGATGGAAGGCAAAAGGAGAAGGGGATGACAGAGGATGATATGGTTGGATGGCATCACTGACTCAATGGACATGAGTTTGAGTAAACTCTGGGAGTTGGTGATGGATAGGGAGGCCTGTCATGCTGTGGTCCATGGGGTCGCAAAGAGTGGGACAAGACTGAGCAACTGAACTGAATTGAACTCAGCGTTCATTTATCATAAAACTCAACAAAGTAGGTATATTTGGAATTTTTCTTAACATAAAGCTATATGTGACAAATCCACAGCTAACATCAGATTTAAAGTTGAAATGTAAAAGTTTTTCTTTAAGATAGTGAATAAGAGAAGAATTCTCATTCTTACCACTTCTATTCCACATAGCACTGGAAGTCCTAACCAGATAATTACACAATTAAAAAAAAATTAATAGGGTCCAAATTGGAAAGGAAGAAATCAAAGCATCTCTAATTACAGATAACATTATATTTTATATAGAAAAACCCTAAAGAAACTGCTAAAAAAAATTAGAGTCAACAAACTCAGTAAAGTTGCAGTAAACTCAATAAAGTTGCAGTATGCAAAATGTGAAAGTCACTCAGTCATTTCCCACTCTTTGCAACCCTATAAACTGCAGCCTGCCTGGCTCCTCTGTGCATGGAATTCTCCAAGTCAGGATACTGGAGTGGGTACTCATTCCCTTCTTCAGGGTATCTTCCCAACCCAGTGATTGAGCCCAGGTCTGCCACATTGCAGGCAGATTCTTTACCACCTGAGTTACCAGGGAAACTCCAGTATACAAAACCAATACACAAATGTCAATTGAATTTTATATGCCAATAGCAAGCTATCAGGAAGAGAAATTTTAAAATATGGTCCCATTTACAATAGCATCAAAATAATTTATATGTTAAGAATGGATTTAATTTATACTTAAAAATAGAATTAATCAAGGACATGAATGACCTCTATATTGAATAGTATAAAATACTGATAAAAGAAATTGAAGAAAATACAAATAAATAAAAATATACCACATGACCATGAATTGGAAGAAACAATATTATTAAAATATCCATACTCCCCAAAGCAATCTACAGATTCACTGAAATCCCTATCAAAATGCCTATGTCAAAAAGAAAATACACAAAACTGAAACTGTCTGAAACCACAAAAGACACTAAAATGCCAATGTAATCCTGAGAAAAAAGAACAAACCTGAGGCATCACACTTGTTGACCTCAAATATATTATATATCTATCAATCAAAACAGCATGGTATTTGACAAAAAATCAAACATATAGATCAATGGAGCAAAAATAAAAGCACAGAAATAAATTTGTGTATTTATTATCAGTTCATTTTTACAAAGGAACTAACACTATACAATGAGGATATGATAGTTTCTTTAATAAATGTTTGGAAAACTGGAGAGTCACAGACAATAAACTGGGCCACTATTTCATACCACTTATAAAAATCAACTCACAATGAAGAAAAGTCTTTAATGCTAAACCTCACCTATAAAACTCCTAGAATAAAACACAGTAAGTAAGCTCATTGACATCAGTCTTGACAATAATTTTTTTTTTTTTTGGCTTAGACACCAAAGGCCAAAGAGCAAAAGCAAAAATAACCATGTGAGACAACATCAAAATGAAAAAAAAAAAAAGAAAATTCTGTACAGGAAAGGAAAGCATTATCAAAATAAAAAGACAACCTACAGAATGGGAAAAAATTTTTATGTGCAAATGGAACTGATATCTAAAATATACAAGGAACACAAATCCATTTTAAAAATAGGCAAGAGGATCTGAATCACCCCTTTCTCCAAAGAAGATATACAAATGGCAACTACGTATACCAAAGGGTGCCCAACAAAACTTATCACCACAGAAATGCAAATTAAAAGCAAAATGAGATATCATCTTGTACATTTTAAGGTGATTATAGTGAAAAAGACAACATATAAGTCTTGGTAAGTTTTTAGTGATAACCCTTGTGCACTGCTGAATGAGAATATAAATAGGGAAGCTATTACTTGATATTAAAGTTCTAGAAAAAATAATTAAATAGAACCACCTTTGCATCCTGTAATTCCACTTGCACATATATACACATGAAATGCAATCAGTATCTCAAAGCAGTATCTGCACTCTTATGTTTATTTTAGCATTAATCACAATAGCCAACATATGAAAATAAACGTGAATGTCCATCAATAAATAAATGAACAAAGACTAAATGATGAATGTGATATCAATTGAATATAGTAATATTCTATATATGGATTAAGTTCAATAACATTGTATATATTGAAGACTGATATACACTAACATATATATTTGAATATGATTTGGTTATCATACACACAAAAAAGGACTCCTGCCACTTGCTACAACTTGGGTGGATTTTAGGTCATTGCATCAGATGGAATAAGTATACAGAGAAATATAGCTGCTGCATGGTATCATTTATATGTAGAATCTAAAATAAAACTTATGAAAAGAGAGAGTAGAAAAATAGTTTCTATGGAGTGGGTGGTAAGGGAAATAGGAAGACGTTG